>JAJPUD010000610.1:358925-384596 GCA_023553655.1 Myrmecobius fasciatus | reverse complement strand
CTTTGGGTATAGTTCCAAATTGCTCTCCAGAATGGCTGGATCAGTTCACACCTCTCCCTACAATGTGTTCCTGTCTCAGTGTTCCCACATCCCCTCCAACATTTATCTTTTCTTGTTCTCTTAGCCAATCTGAGAGGTGTGAAGTAGTACTTCAGAGTTGTCTTAAGTTGGACTTCACTATGCAATAATGATTTAGAGCATTTTTTCATATGAGTATACATAGCTTTAATTTCTTCATCTGAAAATTGTTCATATTCTTTGTTCATATCATTTATCAATTGGGGAATGATTTGTATTCTTACAAATTTGAGTCAATTTTCTCTATATTTTTTAAAAAGCCCTTTAACAGAAACACTGGATATATAGCAAAAACGAACAGTACCAAACAAATTTTTCCTTTAAGGAGTACATCTTTGTACAAAATCTTTCTAATTTAATACAATGAAAATTAACTATTTTGCATTTCATAATGTTCTCTAGTTCTTCTTTGGCCAGAAATTCCTCCTTTCTCCACAGATCTAAGAGTTACTATTTCTTTCCATCCCTTGTTTTCCTAATTTGCTTATATCACCCTTTATGTCTAAATAATGGATTCACAGAAAATAATTCCTTGAAAATTATCTGGGCAATGTCAATTGGAAAATGGCTGAACAAATTATGGTATATGAATGTTATGGAATATTATTATTCTATAAGAAATGATCACAGGATGATTTCAGAGAGGCCTGGAGAGACTTATATGAACTAATGATAAGTGAAGTGAGTAGAACCAAGAGAACATTGTACAGGAAAACAAGAAGATTATACAATGATCAATTCTGATGGACGTGGCTGTCTTCAACAGTGCGATGATTCAGACCAGTTCCAATGATCTTGTGATGAAGAGAGCCTTCTACACCCATCAAGAGGACTGTGGGAACTGAGTATTGTTCACTACATAGCCTTTTCACTCTTTGTTGTTGTTTGCCTTCATTTTGTTTTCTTTTTCATTTTTTTCCTTTTTGATTTGATTTTTCTTGTGTAGCAAGATAATTGTATAAATATGTATGTATATATTGGAGTTAATATATATGTATATTTCACCATGCTTAACATATATTGTATTACTTGCTTTTTAGGGGAGGGACTGGAAGGAAGGGGAGGGAAATTGGAACACGAGATCTTGCAAAGGTTAATGTTGAAAAATTATCCTTGCGTATCTTTTGAAAATTAAAACCTTTAATAAAAAATGAAAAGAAAAAAGCCATGTTCATCACAATTGATCATCACAGAATCTTATTGTTGCTGTGTACAATATCATCTTGGTTCTACTCACTTCACTCAGCATCAGTTCAAGCAAATCTCTCCAGGCCTTTCCAAAATCCTCCTGCTGATTGTTTCTTATAGAACAATAACATTCCATTACATTTGTGTACTATAATTTATTCAGACATTCCCCAACTGATGGGCATCCACTCAGTTGTTTGCTATTTTTCCAGCTTATTTCTTGAATTTGAATTTTTTTTATGACAGTTCTTCTCATTTTGGGGTTGAAATACGTGTCCCACTTTTAAGTCTTTTTTTTTTTTTGGTGCTGGTGTTTTCAGAGTTAGATCTGGGGTTCTTTAAGTTTTTGGTGCTTTCAGTATGGCATGATCCTGAGGGAGATGTGTTCTCATCTGTTCTTTATCCAGGAAAGACCCCTGCTGTCCTAAAGTTGTAAATTCTAGTGTTCCACTCAGCCCCGGAACTGTGGCTTTGCTGTGCTGCAGACATAAATATTAGTGATCTTCTCTTCCTTAGAACTATAGCTTGGGCTATATGTTCTGTTATGACTGAACAGAAGCACTCCTTTCAACCCTAGAACTTTAATTCAGAACTGCATATGGTCAGTAAACTTGCCAGTCAGTGCCAGTTGTACTCAATGCCAGCAAAGAGTAATCTTTTCCGTACCAATTATCTGAGCTTTCTTACCATCTCAGGACTGAGAACTGCCAAAGGTGCTATTCTCATTGCTGCTGCCAACACCATAGTGCACTGCTGCTGGTGTGGACTCTGGAGCTGGCTCTCACCCAATGTCACAGTCTTCTCCTGTTCTTAAGTTGTCTTAGACTGGAAAAATGTCAGTCTGACTTTTTGTTGGTTCTGGTGCTCCAACTTAAATTTGAGGCATTATTTTAAATTTGTCTGTAGGAGAATGTTGGTAACGTTCAACTGGGTTGCTCTCTGTATTCCACTGCATCTTGCCTTTCTTGAAAAACAGTTTGAAAAAATACAGCACTCATTCCTTTTAAAAACACTAGAAAGCATAGGAATAAATGCAACTTTTCTTAAAAATCATAAGTAGAATATCTAAAACCAAGAGTAGACATTAAGTATAGTAAGGATTAGCTAGTTTTTCCAGTAAAATCACTAGTGTAGCAAGTATGTTTGTTATCATCATTATGTTTAGATATGTCTATTATTACAAAAGTAGAAGAGAAGAAAATTAGGGAAATTAGCATAAGAAAAGAAGAAAGAAAATTATCACTTGTTAATTATAGGAATTTAAAAAAACAATTCAACTGTAGTAAAAAGAAAGGTTAGAAGAGTAGGGAAAAAAAAACAACTTTGTTTCTCTGTTTAAAGTTTCTCTGTTAAAGTATTGCTTTATCAGGAGTCAAAATTTACAAAAACAATAGCCATTCTCCAGTTGCTAAGTGGTTAAAGGATTTGAAGCTTTTTTCTTTGTTTTCAGAGGAAGAAATCCAACTTATCAGTAGCCATTGAGAAAATTCTCTAAGTCACTAATAATCAGAAATGAAAAATAAAACTAGCACTGAGCTTCTACTTCATACCTAACAGATTGGCTAAGGTAAGAAAAAAAACTAAAAGGGAAAAATACCAGAGGAAGTATGAGAAAACCGACACACTAATGCACTATTGATGCTTTTGTGAATTATTCGAACTATTTAGGAAAATATATCTGAAGATTCATTAAATCCTTTGATTTAGTGATACTGAAACTAGGTCTGTACCTTAAACAGATTTATTTAAAAAGGAAAAGGACCCATATCTACAAAATTTTTTTATACTAGCTCTTTTTATGGTAACAGAATTAGAAAATGAGGGAATGTCCATTAATTATGAAATTGCTAAAAAATATATTCTAAATGAATGCAATGGAATACTATTGTATTATAAGAAATGATGAAGAGCATAGTTTCAGGGAAGCATGGGAAAAGTTACAAAATGAAGTAAACAGATCAGGATGAAAATTTATATACTATAACATTCATATTATGAGATCTTTGAAGACTTAGAAACCATGATGAATATAATGACCAGCCAAATTCCAAAGGTATCCCAGTGAAATATGCAATTCTTGTCTAAATAAAAGATCTGATGGTTTCAGAGCTACACGAAGCATTTTTTCCTTCTCTTTCTGCCTCTCTCCTTCCTTCTTTTTGTCCCTCTCTCCTTTCTTTCTTCCATTTCTTTCTTTTGTCTGTCCATCACTAATAAACCATGTGTTTAGCACAACTATACATACATATTTTTTTGCCCTCTTAATAAGAGGGGGAAGGAGGAAAAGGGAGAAAATCTTTAACTGAAAATAACACAAAATTGAATTAAAAAAAAATAATGCTTAGAGTGAAGAGATAGAATGTCAAGGACAACAAAGACCAGCAAAAAACCCTAGTCATATCGATTCACAGAATATATTTTTGAAAGGGCAGGGAGAATTTAAGGTATAAAAAAAAAGCAGAAAGACAAAGTAGAATTAGGTTATGAAGGTTTTTGGATGCCAAAAAGAAGAATGCATATTTGATTTTAGAGATGATAGGGAACTACTGAAGTTTTTCTAAGAGGAAATTGAGATAGTCAGACTTGGATTTTATGAGGATCTTAAATAGATTTTTCCTCCTCCCCTTTCATTCTTTCCTTAACAATCTGGTTTCTGACCTCATTATTCAAGTGAAATTGATCTCTCCAGAATTACCAGTGATCTTTAAATTGCCAAATCCTATGTCATTTTCTCAATCCTCTTCCCTCTTGACTTTCCTTAGCCTCTGACAGTACCAATCATCATCTTCTCTTTGATACTTTCTTCTCTTTTAATTTATTGATACCTCTCTCTTGGTACTCTTCCTATCTTTCTGACTCCTTCCCAGTCTTTCTTTCTATTTCTTTACCTAGCTCATGGCTGTTAACCATGGATCTGTCCTGGGATTTTTTCTTTTCTCACTCTATACCATTTCACATAGTGATCTCATCAGTTCATGTCGTTGAATTTTCATCTTTATGCTAATGATTTTCACATCTCCCAAGTATATAATTGACATCCTGAACTCAGTGTCTTGTAGACATCTTAAACTTAGCATGTCTAGAACTGAATTCATCTTTCTCCTCCAAATTTTTCCTCCTTGCAGACCTACTTAATAGTGTCTAGGCTATCACTTCACTCCCAGTTGATCATGTTGGCAACATCAATCTCGTCCTTGACTCCTCACTATCTATCTCTCACTTCATATATTTATTCTCTTGTGAAGGCTTGTCATTTTCACCTTTGTAGCTTTTCTCAAATGTGCCCTTTTCTCTCTTTCTTACTTTCTTACCCTACTCTTACTTTCTTACTCTTTCTCACCACTTCTCCAGTATTGTCTGTCATTCCTTCATTTCTGGTCTGTTGCAACAGCCTGTTGGTTGGTTGATGTGCCCACTTCATCTCTTCCCACTCTAGACTCGTATCCACTTAGCTAACAGTAATTTTTCTGAAACTCAGGTCTGATTATGTCATACTCTGCCTCATCTCCTCCCAATTCAGTAAATTCCCGTGACTATCTCATCCAAGTTCAAATACAAATATCATAAGCCCTTCAAAACCGAATTCTCTCCCCCCCCCTTCTTTATTTTCAGTCTTGTTATCTATTCTTTCTTACTCCATGTTCTCTTCTGTCCAGTGACATTGGACTCTTTATTGTTTCACAAATAAGAAACTCTATCTCTTGATTCTAATCTTTTCTCAGCCTCCCATATCTGAAATGCTCTCCTTTCTCATCTCACCGTCTTGGATTTTCCAGATTCCTTCAAGTCCCATCTAACATCCCACTTTCCACAGGAGGTGGAATTCTTTTCACTTCTAATGTGTTCTATATTGATTATTTCCTATTTGTCTTATGTATAACTTGTTTATAAATAGGTATTTGGATGTTGACTCTCCCATTAAATGTTCCTAGAGGGCAGTATCTTTTGTTTTTTTGCCTTTCTTTCTATGTCTAGCACTTAGGACACTGCCTGATGTTTAATAAATTGACTCAGAGCATCAGTGTGTGTGCTAAATGGAGAATGTATTAGAGTTGGGAGAGTCTTTTGGCAAGGAGACCAACCAGCAAGCCATTAAAATTGTTCAGGCATGAGATGATACCTAAAGCGCACAGTATAACATGCTCTTTTTTTTTTTTTCTCCTTTGAGATGGATTAGGATTCAAAGAGTCTAGAAAGATAGATTGAGATCAATGGTTAAGGGTTTTAAATGCCAAATAGAAGTTTATATTGTAGGCATAGGAAATCATCAGAATTGATTAGTAGATATATGTTTAAAAAATTAACTTGACGATAGTGTGTAATGAAAGTGATGAGAACTTTTAGGTTAAATAACAATTAGGAGATTTTTAAAATATTCTTGATGAAAAGTGATAAGCAACTAAATGAATAAAGAAAGATGGTTAGAGTAAAAAATGTAAAGACCTGCTAAGATGAAGCAACTAATTAGACATATGGGATGCTATAACAATAATAATATTAAAAAAATACTAGAACAGAAATAGGGAAGGTTTGAAGAGGGCAGGGTTTATGTTAAAGAGCTACATGTTGGATTCTCTAGGATATTCACTTTGATATGTTCATTGGTGATTGTTGCTGTGGAGCTGAAGCTAGAGGTAGATAGCAGAAGATATTGGTAGATATCTGTTAAGGTTTTTTTTGTTTTTTTGTTTTTTGACAAAGCTAGAGGTAGATAGACTGAATCACAATACACATAGTATTCATCTGCCTAAAGATAATAGTTAAATTTGTGAGAACTTATCAGGTTATCAAGAGAAACTATAGAGGGAAAAGGGAAAAGGGTTTGGTACCAAACCTTGAGAAACATTCTCAGGTGAAGGGCTTGCATAATGTAGATAATTAGCTAGTAAGGGATCCCAAGTAGAACCTTCATATCTTTTTTAAGTATGAAGAGAAGCAAGAGAGAGAGAGTGGGTTATGAAAGCCCAGTGAGGAGAGTGCATCCAAGGAGGATAAGGGTGGCCGGCAGTGCCAAATATAGTAGATAGGTTAAGAATGACAGGGACTGATAAAAGATCATCAGATTTGCCAATTTAGGTCATTGTTTGAGGTGATTAGTTTCAGCTGAATCATGAGTTAAAACAAGTAGTATGGTATTGAAAAGGAAATAGGAAAAGAGGTTAAGAAAATTTTTTCCAAGGTGTTTGACTGAAGAAAAGACAGAATACCAACAGTGTTTTCAATTTTGCCAACTTTTCTTTTCTAATATTTGATATGAAATGATAATTTGTGGAAATTTTAGTTTGTGGTATAGATTTTATAAAAGGCGGAATAGACTTGGGTATGTTTGAAGGCAATAAGAAAGGAATCAGTATTTAGAGAGATTTTCAGGGTTAGATGGAGAAGCTGTAAAATAGAGAGAAAATATGGATCTCTGAGGGCACAGTTTCAGGGAGATGATGGGAAAAGAAAGAATCAAATGCACATACCATGGGGTGGTCATAAATACTCCCTATATCCCAAAAGTATTTTCATTAAAATTTCCCAGCATGTTTTTGGTGTATAATAAATAAATGGTATTTTAAGAGAATTTATTAATGATTAAAATGTAATGTTTATTATCTGCTACTGTTAGTCTTTGTAAAATCAAATGGCATTTTAGAGCTTGAAGATGATAATATCCTGATAATATAGTAAAAGAATCCTGAGAAATACATTTTTCTGCAACTGTAGGTTATATTTAAAGGAGTAACAGGTTAGGGGGGGCATCAGAACAATCACAAGTACTAGATATCATTTTCTTATAATCTTAACACTTCACTATGAACATTATAAATGACTGTTTCGCCTTTAGAAACTGACTTGCTTTAGAATGATGTATGAAATAATATGTTTTGCATGTCCTGTTATAATGATAAAGGTCACATAGTATCATTTACATAATCTCTAGCTAGAAATGAACTGAGCAATATCCTTGGTATAACATATACATTATCTGAGGTTTAAAAGTCTCATTATTCATGAAAGTTAATTTTACAGTGGGTGTGAATGATCTATCTTATGGCTGCTTTTTTGATCATTCTAAAAAATAATATGGAGCAAACCCTTCACAAATAGCAGGAAAACCAGTAAAGAGTGATGCATTTTCCTGACTCTCTGTATACCCGATTGGATCTTGATTGATGGCAATCATTTGTCTTTGTCAAAAAAAAGAAGAAAAATTCAGACGTTGAAATAAGAATGCTATCAAACTTTCTACAATGGGAGAAAGATTCTATTAATGTAGCCTTAGAGCATTAACTGCTTCTGGTGGGAAATGATAAAGAATGTTAATTTTTTTCCTTGAGGATATTTAAGGCTAAAATGCATGATTTTTGTCTTCTGTTCAGACTAAAGGAAAAATACTTTTGATTTATGACTTTCTGGAATTGATGAAAGCTTTAAATGTGCTTTAAAAAGGATTAAAAAGCAAATAAAAGCACTTTAATCCTTATTTTTTTTTTTGCAAAACATAAGGAAGTATGGAATAGTTGTGTAAAATCTTTAATGCTTTATTTTATTTGATATTGGACTTTTCAATATTGAATTTAAAAGTATTTTGAGAAGAGACAAAATATTTTTAATTAACCATCATATTCTTTTGAATACTTTTTCATCCCAAATTACTTGGTTGAATAATGTTCCATTATGACAATTTTGTTTTAAGAAGTTGAAATGTTTCAAAGTAATGGATTTTTTTTTTTTTTTATGTTTGGGGCAATAGTATAGTGGGATCTTAAAATAGAACCATCAGTAAATAAAATTTCATCACCCATTATGGAGAGAATAACTATCATTGAGTCTAAATGTTTTAGAAACTCGAGGCTACATTTACTTAATAGTTTTGTAAGATTAGCTTGTACTTAAAATACATTGCAAATGAAATTTAATTTGGTATTACAAACATCTGTTAAGGTCCTGCCATATACCAAAGACTAGGGCTACTACTTAGTGCTTAACATAGAATCCTGCATCTGCCCCTGATCCAGGCTATCCTCTCCCTTCCTCTCTCTTAAGCCCCAGGGCCTTTCCACAGAACTTTGCTTCAACTCTATAACTTCCTTCCCACTCTGCCTTTACTTGTTCCTACCTGCTGTGAAGCAGGCTGCCTGGGCGTCACAGAATACATCACCTTCTTTTATTAAGTTGCATTTCAAAAGAGGACCTTTAGCAGTCTCATCACCTGCCTCCATCTGCAGAGTTCCTTCCTCCTGGACTCATTCCTCATTCTCCCATCCCCATCCCTTTTTGTGATCTCCCCTTTCATGGATTCTGAACTACTGCTGTCTTTTGTATAGACCACACTGTATTTTCTGCTGCCCACTCCCTTCTCCCACTTGCTCAATCATTTCCTCTCTAAGGTCCTGCTCCAATTCTAACTATCCTTCCCATTTCACTCTTTGGAGTGCCTGTTCTATAACTGTATGACAAGTGTTATTTTCTCTTCTTTCCAATTCCCCTTCTTCAATTGAAAAGAAAAGAAAGAAATTAGGAAACTATCTTAACCTACAAGCATTGATGAGCAAAATAAATTCCCACATTGACCATGTCCAAAAAATGTATGTCTCCTATATCTTGAGTTTGGTGACTTTGTCAGAATATCTATAACATCATTTTTTATTCTCTGGGTTTTTTTTTATTATTTCTTTCGTCATGTAATTACTCATTTCATCTACTGGCTGTCACTAAAACCTGACTTCTTCTTGTTGATACTACATATCTGACCACTTCATTACTGGTTACATTTTCATCCGTACTCACAACTTACTGGTTATGGTGGGAGAATGAGAATACCACTTGTTCCCCTCCTCCCCTCCATTGTCACTTTCAGACTTTTTCTCTACCATCATCACTCAGGAGCTTCTCTTTAATCCAGATTTATCATCCAATCGAAATTATAGTACCTGTCATTTACCAACACTCTGGACTTTCTCTCTCTCTCTCTTTTTTTTTTTTTTTTTTTTTGTTCGGTACTTGGCTCAAAGTCTGCTTCTCCGTAACAACTTCTAAGCTCATTTTAGGGGACATCACCATATGCATTCTTTAAATATCCTAAATTACCAGTTTTTGATCTATTCAGTTCTTTTTACCTCCATTCTACCTTGGCTGCACATAACTTTTGTCTTTCTGTCAAACAATTCTTCCACTTCCAGATTACAACATTTAGAATTCCCTTTTATCTGATAAGAATATTTTATCTTTCCATTTCCCCCTATGCCTTACTCTACCTATACTTGCTCTTTACCTTCTCTGAACTCTACTGTTAACTGTATCTCTCAGTTCTTTCCTGGGCTATCACTTTTGTAGTCATGATATCTTCTCTTCCTTTCCATATCTAGATCTCTTGGTCAGTCAGTTCACCTCTATATTCTTTTCTGTTCTAGAGTCATTTACCCTCTTGTCTAATCATCATTTATGCTTTGATAAATCCCAAATTCTGATTACTTCTGCCATCTGCCTTTTTTTTTAATCCCTATTCATGTACTGCTGAAGGGAATTGAAGAATATTACAAAATCATGCTTATTGAGTCCCCTTCTAATTTAAATTTTATAATCATAGTGATTCAGTGAAGGGAGACCTTCAGTGCATTTAGGAGAAAGTTTTATACCTTCTTGACTGTTTATGCCACTTCAATGACTATTTTAAATCTCCTCCATACACACACCCTTTCTGGAAGCTCCTACAGCATTTACTTCCTAAACCCACTCAGCTTAGGACCTTGATATATACTTCATTTCCTCTCTAAGGTCCTGCTCTAATTCTAACTACCCTTCCCATTTCACTCTTTGGAGTGCCTGTTCCATAACTGTATAACAAGTGTTATTTTCTCTTCTTCCTGAGGTCATTTTCCATTACCTACTGCTTCCACTCATCCTCCTCATTTCACATCCCTAGCATGTCTCCCCCAATAATCTTCTTCATTAACTCTAGAAGAAGAGGTAAGTAACACTTCTATTTGGGAAGGGAAAAAATTCATTATATGGCCCTTCATCTCATTCCATCCCTTCCTCACCAACAGATTGCTCCAATATCTCCACTTTTTCCCAGTCTTTAATACTTCAGTATCTATTGCCTTCTTATATTTTGCTCTCCAAATAGTTCATCTCCCCTAAAATTAAAAATTTAAAAATATTTTAATAATAATTTATTTTTCCAAATACATATAAAGATAATTTTCAGCATTTACCTTTGCAAAAGCTTGTGTTCCAAATATTTCTCCCTTTTTCCCCCATCCCAAGACAGGAAGCAATCCAATTTTAGGTTAAATATGTGGAATTTTTCTAACCATATTTCCATATTTGTCATGATGCACAAGAAAATTCAGATTGAAAGGGGGAAAAACCAAGAAAGAAAAAATTAACAAGCAAAAAACAAAAACAAACCCCAAAAAGGTGAAAATACAATGTTTTAATCCACATTCAGTCCTCATAATTCTCTCTTGGATGGCACTTTCCATCACGTGTATTTGGGAATTGCCTCTATCTTGTAAAAGATGCTAATTTTTTTTGTCATTCTAACTATTTGAATTGTTTCTTTTTTTACTGTTTCCAACATTTTACTTTTGCTCACTCACTTCTAATCCCTCTGTAATCCGATTCCAATCTCATTATCAAATTGTATATCTCTTGGTTTTTCATATTTAAATGTTTTCTTGTCTCTCTGTTTTTATTCCGATTAATTTTAATTGCTATGTCCAAAGTTACTGTCTCTTGTCAAGTCATTTCTCAGTCCTTATACTTCTTGACTTCTGTGTAACCTTGCTATTAATCATCTTCTTTTCTACTTATTCTTCTGTTTTTCTGATAAGTCATTCTAAATCTCCCATTTTTTTTTTCTTCCAGGTCATTCTCTTGTTTTTTCTTCTTCCTGGTCATTCACACCAACCATGGTTTTCACCTAAGGGTCTTTATTGGGTCATCTTTTCTTCTCCTTCTCTGCTATCTCTTGGTGATTTTTATCAGCTTCCATTGACTCAATAATCTTTTCTATGTAGATGATTCCCAAATCCTGCCATCACCTCTAAACCTGAGTCTCAAGTCACCATCAGTTGTCTCTTGGACTTCTCAAATTGTACATTCTACAGGCATCTTAAATTCAGGGTATCCAAAACAGAATTCCCTTTCTTCCTTGCAAAGGAAGGAATTCTTCTGAATTTCCCTATTATTGTCGAGTTTATCATTATCTTCATCACCCAGCCTTGAAACCTGTATGTCAACCTGTATGTTAATTTTTTCTCATATCCTTATCCAATCTTGCTAAGTTCTGTCAATTTTCCTTTTGTAATATCTCTCATATAAGTTCCCTTTTTTCAATATGTTACTGTTACCACCCTTGTCTAGTTTCTCATCACCATCACTACTAATCATAGCCTTTTAGTTGTTCTCCCTGCCTCAAAGCCCTTCTTAATCCAATTCATTTTTTGTTCTCCTGTGAATGAGATTTTCCTACAGTGCAGACTTGATCATTCCCTCTCCTTTACCCCCACTTCAATAACCTCCCTGTAGCTATTGTATCCAGGATCAAACATAAAATCCTGTTTTTAAAAAAATTGTTCAGTAACCTGTTTAGAGGAATAATTGGTTCATGTAAAAACCAGTGTCTTTTTTTCTTTTTAGTCTTCTTTATAATAAGAGGTAAATCTTATTGATATATTAGACTGAAAATGTGTCCCTAGAGTGTAATAATGAACCCAGAATTCCATGTTAAGAATCAGATTTCATGTCTGTCAGTTTTGTCACTGATAAACATGTGCAGAAAAAAATCCTTCAAAAATATTGATTAAAGAATGGCAACTGAAAACTTCAGTTAGATAAATTGGAAATGTATACACACACACATAAACACACAAACAAGAAATATGAGTAGATTTCTAGAAGGCATTTCTTGAAGGTGGCAATTATTTTTTCTTTTTATTTGAAGCACATTAGAAATATAATTACAGCCTTCATATTGTCTCATCTATTGATAGCATGATACATGATTTACTTATAAATAAACTTCAAATTTTGAAGAGAAAAAAGTGATACTCAGTATTTGGAAATATGTGCTGTGACATATTACTCATTGTGTGCATCGCATCGTAAGCACAGACTTTCTTCTTCCTCAAATTACCCCATGTAAGATTTATTTGTGTACATTCTACAGAGTACAAAGTAAGCAGAGACTTTTTTTTTGTCTCTGTATTCTCATTTTGTAATGCAGTTCTTTACACATAGCAAGTGATTAACAAATGTTTGTTGAAATGATTTTTTTAATTCTTTAGGATAATTTTTCCAGGTGTCACTGATGACTTCCTTCAGAATATTCTCTTGTCTTTTTGCCTTCAGTGATCCGAGTCTCTTCTGATACTCCTGTTATCTGTCTGACCTATTCTTAGTCTCCTTTGCTAAACTATTATCAATTCCACTAGTTTTGAGTTTACCCCAAAGTCATCCTGAATATTCTTTCTCCCATATGCTTCCAATAATTTCACCTGCTCTCATTAATTTAAATATCATCTCTATCTACGAGATTCTAAGAACTATCTAGCTCTGATCTCCCTCCTGAATTCCAGTATTCTGTCAACAACTGCCTGCTAACAATGCTCATTTATATGTACTATAATCATCTCAAACTCACCATATCTAAGACAGAAGTCATTCTTACCCAATAAATTCATATCTTGTACAGTTTCCCCAGGTTGGTTGGTTTGTTTGTTTTTGAGACTATCAGTGTCTTTTTATTCAAATGGATTTATAACCTGAGATTACTCTTAATTTCTTCCTTCTACCTCACCTCACATTCTCATATCTTATTAGATGCTGCCGTCACATAACTTCTCACCTTACTTTTTCTTTCCATTTATTTGATCCCCTACCCTAATGCAGGCCTTCATCATTTCTTGCCAAGGTTATTGTAAAAGTTTCGTAATTGGTCTTTCTGCTTCTATTATTTCTTTGCTGTGACCCAATCTTCCATAGATCTGGCAAAATAATTTCCCTACACATAAAGGCTACTTCCTTACTCAACAATCAATTGATTAAGAAGCCTTTTAAATGTTTCTTATATGTAAGCTCCTATGCTAAATGTTGAGGATAGAAAGACAAAAGCAAATTATATTTTCTCAAAGAGCTTACATTCAAACAGGACAGACAATATGTATAGATATATATGAGAGATGAAGCAAAAAACTGCCAGAAATAACAACTTTTAAAAATAAACCAAAAAAAAAAAAAAGAAAATTGTTTTTTATTCTGAAATTCCCAAAGAAAACAAGCAATTCCACATACCATGGAAAACAGAAAAATAAGGTTGTGTATGAAATCAAATATCTGTATTATTTAATATTTACATTTTCTTTACAATATGTAACAAAATAAACATGTAACATTCAAAGACATCCTATATACTCGTGTTTCCTCAATTGTTCTTTCTATTCTCTTATATGCCTGATTTAAAATATGTTCCTATAAACATCTTTTCAGACTTTTCTGCAGAGATGCAATTCTATTGCTACTGCCTCTCTCCCTTTATATCTACTTCTTTTAAAGAAAGAAGAAAAAAAAGTTACTTATGTATACTCTTACAAAATGCTATATTAATAGATGAGATACATTCAAATATTTATTATTAACTACATGCAACAAGAGTAAAGCAATCCCTGTCCTCAAAAAGCTTATCCGATAGTAAAATGAAGAAATTTTGTGTTTTATACAAACACCCCAGCTTGTCTTTTAAAATCCTAAACTTGTCTCTAGCCTCCTTTTCCAGTTTATTCCTCTCATTAAGTTTCTGTGAGCAGAAACCAATTTTTTTAAAATTCACTTTGCTTAGCACATAGTAGGGAATTGATAAGTTTTTGCAGCCTTTTCACAACCAAATTTCCTAAAAACTCTTCTTCAGTTCTCTGTGGTTTTCCCAGATTGTTGTCCATGCCTGAATGGCAATTTTCCAAACCTACCTTTTATAAACCTTTAGCTTCCTTTAAGGTCTGATCTCAGGTATATCTTGCATTTGGCAAACATGTCTTATGACCTCTAGTTGTTAATTCTCAGTATCTTGTCTAGTAATATTATAAGTAAATGCACTTATTTTCATAAAACACTAAAATTTAAGCTTCTTGGCATTAATGATTATTTAAAATTTTTGATTGAATCCCTATTTTGTGACAAAGTTGTAGACGTTTAATAAATGATCTATAGAAGAAAGTCCACAATAAACATTTATTATGTGTGAGGCACTAAATTTAGGGGATACCAAAAAAAAGGCAAAGAAAACCTCAAAGCTCTTCCTGCCTCCAAGGAGCTCACAGTGGGAAGAAAACATGCCCACAATTCTCCACCAAGAAGCTATATACAGGAAAAATTGAAGATGACAATAATAAAAGCTGAGATCTTGGTATTAAGAGGGCTTGTGAAAGCCATTTTGCAGAAGGTAGGATTTTACCTGGGACTTGAAGGAAGCCTAGAGGTGGATACAAAAAGAACGAGAATCCTACCCATGGGAAGCCCCCTGAAGTACCCAGGATTAAGCATTGGGGGAGGGGGAGTTAAGGAAAGGAGCAGCTGCAGGGAGCCTTGTTCATCAGTCGAGTTCTGGAAGAGGAGTGAGTTTGGTTCTGAAGACAGAGGACTTTCTGTATGATCTGGCAGATGATAGGGGGCTGTGGTGATGGTTTAATGAGGTACGACATGCTCAGACCCAAGCTTTTGGAAGATGAGTCAGAGAGAATGGATGGTGGAGTAGACAGAGAAGAGATGTTGAGTCCTGGAGGCACACCAGCAGGCTATTGCAGCAGTCAATAGCTGAAGTGATAATGGCCTGTAAGATGGCATTGAAGCTTTTTTTGGGCATAGGTTACATGCTGTTACCTACAAAGAAGCCTTTCATTTAACCAAGCAAGTCATTGTACAATTAATAAACACCTTCGTCTAGGAAGGTATGTTAAATGCTTATGATACAAATGTAAAAAATAAATAGTATCTGAATTCATGGGGCTCACATTTTGCAGTGAGTTGGATGTAGAGGTGATAAAATGTAAGTTAAGTAAATAAGTACTTTCAAGATAAAACACTAATAATGAAGGGGATCAAGAAGAATCTTTTTTAGAAGGTAGGATCTGAGTAATACCAGGGCTGGGTTTTAAAGAAAATTAATTATTTTAATAGGTGGAGGGAAGGAAGGAAGTGCATTTTAGAAATGATAAGACTCCTCAAAGTTCTTTGATACATTTCTTTGATCACTAATGAGTTGGAGTAGCCTTCTATGTGATTATTAATATCTTAAGCTACTTGTTTTGAGAACTATTGTTCCACTCCTTTGGCCATTTATCCTTTGGAGAATGACTTTTGGTCTTACATGGGATGTCCTAAAAGTCTTAGAGCATTTAAAATCCTTCTGTATGATGTTCCTATAAAAAGCTATTAAAACTTAAAATTAAATGAAAACTTTTATGATACTCTGCATATTTTTATTTCCTATGTATATTAGATATCAGATACTTAAAAAAAGATTTCCCCTTAAAATTTTTTCCCACTTGATACCTTTTCTTCTTAACTTACCTGTATTTATTTAGTTTATACTAAATTTCTTTTAGTTCTATAGTCAAAATTATCTATTTACTCTCTTGTGTTTATCCCTATCCTTGTTTTAAGAGTACTTCACTTACCTATAGATTTGAAATGTATCTAGTCTTGATCTCTTCTGAATATTTTTATGTATGATATTATATTACAAATATATTTTAGTTTATCCTGATAACTTTTTGTTCATGAATTTGTGGAAAATTTATTTAGTGAATTCAAATATTTTTACTCTTATTTAGTTTATCCATTAAACTACTTTTTTTTATTTTTAGACACCTTATATGTTTTCCTTTTACTGTGTCTTATATACTCCTAATAGGATCGGACAAACTTCTTGAGGGCAGGGATTGCTTTATTCTTGTTGCATGTAGTTAGTACTTAATAAACATTTGGAAATATATCATCTATTAATGTAGCATTTTCCAAGAATATGCATTAGTAACTTTTTCTTTATTTAAAAAGGAGTAGGGGCAGCTAGGTGGCGCCGTGGATAGAGTACCAGCCCTGAAATCAGTAGGACCTGAGTTTAAATGTGGTCTCAGACACTTAACACTTCCTAGCTATGTGACCCTGGGCAAGTCACTTAATCCCAATTGCCTCAGCAAAAAAAAAAAAAAAAAAAGGAATAGGTATGAAGGGAAAGGACCAATAGTAATAGAGTTGCATCTCTATAGAAAAGCAGGAAAAAAAGGTTGTGTGAACATATTTATGTATAAATATATATCTCATTTAATATCGTGCTTATGATTACCTCTTATTTCAAATCACCTTTAAAATAGTAAAGTTTTTGTGAGTGTCTCTAGTCTATTTTATTCATTCAATAATTATTTATTTTTTGAGGATTTCCTTTGTATAAAATAAAATAGTAGGTATGCCATGAGGGAAAATAGAAATTAAACACTGCCTTATTTTACAAATCTAATGGCATGGGAAACATGGATGGCAATTGCAGCTGCCCCAATTATCAAATATATCGGTTTTATTTCACTTTAGCTAATGATGTTGTCAGAGTCCTTATGACTCTAAGATTGAATGGGTGAAGAAACCTCATGAGGTCAGGTTAAGTTGATGATTGATGATCCCTGTATAGGTGAGGAATATAAAGACTATCAGAGGAAAAGAGAGCCAAAAAAAAAAAAAAAAAAAGAGGGGGAAAAGAAAGCTCTGCCTTTACCTGGAGCTGACTAGGAGATATGAAGGTGTTCACTGGGCCTTACTTTGGCTCAAAAGATACAGAAACAATAAGGGACAAAAGAGTACCATAAGAGTAACTTGACTCAATGGAAACAGGTTGCCAAAATTACAAGACTGATTCAAAACTATATCACTCTTCTTATTGCATGAAAAACAAAAATAGGAACAGCTATTGATTCAGAAAAGGTAGTTAGCACAATAGAAACATACAGGTTACATAAATTATTCAATTTCCACATACCATCTACCAAAAAAAAAAAAAAAAAAACACCTGCTTTTCCCTGAATTTGCTTGTATTGAGCAAAATATCACTTTCTTAGATAGGTGCTCTAAAGTTAAATATAAATGAACACTATTGCCAAAACAATTAACAGCTTAATATCAGAAACATCAGCTATAGATTACGATTCCTCATTACATGCCTGATGGTGAAATATTTCAAGTAATTTAGCAGATGCTGCATATGTGTTTGAATAGATCAGGCTTCCTTGCCTTTTGGATCCTTTCAAATATTTCATGAACTGAGAAACAATCATAACCAAACTGTGAAAGAGATAGAAAATTACCTGTACCTGACACCATATTTCACAGTACAATCTAAATAGGCTTAGAACTGTAATATTAAACATTATAAAAAAAAGTTAGAAAAAACAAAGATCACATATCACAGCTGTATCAAGATAGTTTTCTTAACCAAATAAGAAAGAGGCAATTACAAAAGATAAAATAGACAACTTTAGTTACTTGAAATTAAAAAGCTTCTCCATAGGCAACATTAACACATCTGGGATAAGCAGGGAAATGATAAAATAAAGAAAATCATTGTATCAAATTTCTCCAATAACAATTTGATATACTTTATACATATTTACTATATGGAGAGTTAATATATATAATTAATACTCATTCTCTGATAGATAAATGGTCAAAGGTTTTGAACAATCAGTTCTCAGAAAACAAACAAAAAAATCTTCCAAATCATTAATAATAAGAGAAATTAAGTCAAAATAACCCTAAAGTTTTACCTCAAAGCCTACAAATTGGCAAAAATGATAATTAAAAAAATAAAAATAAGAACATTCAGTGTTGGAAAGATAGTCATACTAATATATTGTTGATAGAACTGTGAAATGGTGCAATTATTTTGGAAAGCAATTTGGAATTATGCAAATAAAGTGATTAAAATATCCGTATCCTTCAATCTATGGACTACATTACTAGGCTTATATTCCAAAGGAATTAAGTCATGATATGAAGAAAGTCCCTATATACTTTAAAATATTTATAACAATATTTTTAATGATATCTAAGAATTTGAACCAGGAAGAGTCTAGCGATTGGGGAATAGCTAAACAAATTATGATATGTGCATGTAATGAACTATTGTTGTATTGTAAGAAATGATTCATGATGAATGGACAAATTGATACAAATTAAGAAAACAATATTCACAGTGATGAAACAGTTTAAATGACGGGAACAACTATAAACTAAAATATCAAAAGTATTTGTAACAAAATTATAAAGATCAAACAAGACTTGAATGACGAGATATTAGCAGATACCCCTAACCCCTGCTATTTTGTGGCACTGGAAGGACCACAGGTATTTAGATATTGCACATTTTTAGATTTTCTCAGTGTATTAATTAGTTTTACTGATTCCCCCCCCCCCCTCTCTAAAAGTTACTATCATGAGATGGCTCTCTGGGAGATGGAGTGAGATAGATACTTAAGACAGGTAATGTAAGAAACCGAGAATGTCAATAATAACTTTTTAAAAATATGTTTATATCTTTTATCAGTTAGAAATTTCATATCATTTCTCAATTGTCCATCGACTCTTATTCTTATGAACTTAAAGTTTTCAGTAGTCAGAATTTTCCATTTCCATTTCCATTGATCCTTATTTAGTAAGATTTCCTCCTTCCCATACATCTATTATGTAATTTCTTTCCTGCTACTCTCATTTGTTTATGTTATGACTTTTTATATTTAAGTTATGTATCTATCTGGGGCCTTTTTTGCTTGGTATCTTGTGAGGTGTTTGTCTAACCCTAACTGCTTACCCATTTTCCTAGGAGTTTTTGTGGAAAGGGTCAGACCTTATCCCAGGAGTTGGGGTCTTGGGATTTATTGAATACTAGGCTACTATGTTCATTTTCTTATATATTTTGGATGCTTAATTCATTTCACTGATACACATGTGTGCACACACTCACACATCTTGTAATAAAAACCAAATCATTTTGATGCTTATTACATTATGGAATAATTTGACATTTGGTACTGCTAGATCCCCTTCTTTGCCACATTTTTTTTCACTATTTTTTCCCTTTATTTTCATTAAATTTTCTGTCGCTATATGTAAATTCCTTTGAATGGTATGACACCAAATAAGTAGCTTATTTTAGGTGGCAATCCTTTGTATTATATTAATTTAATCTACATGTGAGCTAGTAATATTTCTCTCATTACTTAGGCCTGTCTTTATTTCATTAAATCATATTTTGTAGTTATATTCTTATAATTCCTGTGTATATCTTGGTAGGTAGACCCTGACATATCTTATAATTTTAATGTGATTTAAATTTAAATCCAATTAAAATTAAATCCAATTAAATTTAATTCCAATTTTAAAAAATGGAATTTCTTTTTAAGAATAATTAGTATTGAAGGAGGTGAGAAAGATATGCCTACTAATTTCCTATTGTTAGAGCTGTGAATTTATAAAACCACCCTGGAATGCAATTTGAAATTATGCTTTAAAAAAGTAATTTAAAATATTTTTAATTTAATTTAATTGAAAGAAGCCATTGCTACTTTGATGTCTGAAGGAAGTTAATAATGAAAAGAAAGTTTCCAAGTATACTAAAATATTCATAGCAAAACTTTTTGCAATTCTCAAAATTAAGTTGATGCCTGATTGGGGAATGAATAAACTAGTTGTGGTAAGTAGATGTAATGAAGTATTATTGTGCTGATAGAAATGATAAATGTGACAAATATGGGGACATATGAAAAGATTTATGTGAATTAGTACAAAATGAATTAAGCAGAACTAGGCAAGGGAATACACAATTATTATAACAATGTGAGTGTGAAGAACATCACTAGTAACTAAATTGAAATTCAGTGCTAAGAGGTTTGAAAAATATACTCTTATTGACCAAGATAAAAATCTCCCGGTAAGGAGTAGTAAAAATAATGTTGGAATAGTTAATTTGTTCATTAATTTTGGATAAGTATAAATTCTTTTGGGACCTGGATGATGTAGAGAGATCTAGTACATGAGAATTAATGCAACAGAAAGATTAAGGAAGCCATGTTATTTGAAGGGAAACAAAAACTGAAGTAAAAGACATTGTGTTTGGAAGAATAACCAGCCTCAAGGATATGGTATCTTTAGGAGATAGGTTTTGTTTGAACCAAAACACAAGAATGTGAAATGAAGAGCTCTTGAAGAAAAAAGATTTTACTAAAAATAGAAGAGAGTTCATAGGACAGAGGATAATAGATAATGAATAGGACAAGCAAGAGCTTATGCTATATTTGGATAGGGTTGAATATTCTCTTCACTTTTGTTCCCCCTGGCATTGTATTATTGGAAGGCAAGTAAAGACAAGAGATTTGGGTGGTGATCCAACCAGGAAAGGGAACAGGAAAAGTGGGCATCTAATTATTTTAAATAGTAAGGGGCTAATCTTTACTTAGTCTTTCTGTCTCAGAGAAAAGTTCTGTCTCCTTTTCTAAGCTTGGTCATCTTACTTTGCTTTTATTTTCATCCTTTTTCACCTTCACCAAGACCTTGCATCCCTACAACCCATTTCAATATATCCTCTCTCTTCTTTTGCTATTGAATTTCTAAAGATGCAAATGTAAAAAGAATAGACTGCAGTTATTGGCTCCATTTCTACTTTGTCCACGCAATTCTTCACTCCTTGCTAGCTGCTTACTCATCTTCTTGGGAATCTCTGCAAATCAACAACACTGGTGAATTGTTTGGATGTCTAACTTGTGCCAGAGTGTTCCAAGCTCATACTGGTTAGATCAGACACAATGTAACTTGATTCTAACATAGTGATGCCATTTTTGTACTTTTGAGAACAAAGGACAGCACCCCCCCCCACTTTCCATAGGATTAACACTTCAACTTCATTAAAGCCTGATATTCCAGGGCCCAGATAATTGAGGTCGTTTTCTCCAAACTGAACTTTTCAACCAGAGCCATTTGCTTCAGATTAAACTGGTAAACTCATCATATATATTCTTACCTCCTTCGCATTCCCTCTTATTCCCCTCATCCCCCCCCCCCAATAGAATTTCTTTCTTTCTGTGATTTTACTTTAAGATTCAAGTTCTGGGAGCAGCTAGGTTGGGCAGTGGATGGAGCACCAGCCCTGAAGTCAGTAGGAGTTCAAATTTGGCCTCAGGCACTTAACACTTCTTAGCTGTGTGACCCTGGGCAAGTCACTTAACCCCAATTGCCTCAGGGGAAAAAAAGATTCAAGTTCTGTCTTTATAATAACCTATTCCCTGACACTTAACCATCAGTGGTCTTTGTTTCCTCTAAACCTCTATCTGAACATATTATTTAAATCAATTGTTTGACATTTGTACTATTATTTAACATTTTATATAAATGTATTATCCTCACCTTGATTAAAAGCTTCTTCATGAGATTTTTCATCATGAATAATAAACACATTAGCACATACCTAAAACATAGTGAGTAGGTGATCATCATGATGAAATAAAATGTTGATCATGTTGAAGTAAAAATTACTTTCTTAGTACACATTTTATGTTCAATTCAAGAAAGTAGCAATAAAACTCTAAATTTATAATTAGAAAGTCTGGATTCAAATCCTAACTATGCTACCTATAACCTGAATAATTTTGGACAAGGCACTTAAAATTCAATAGGTCTTTTTTGTCAGCTACAAAATAAAGGGAAAATAATTAGATGACCTTTAAGAATCAAATGAGATAATATTTATAAAGAGCACTATGCTAAGTGCTCTGCATATAATTGATGCAATATAAATGTTGGTTGTTATCATTGTTATTGTTATTGCTATGTGCTAAATCTGTTATCCTATGTAGAACCAAGCACATTATCTGACCTAGAATATTGGTAACTTAGTAAATATGGTTAATGCTAATAATCAATATATGTTGCAGTTAGGGATAGTTGAAGAGCTACTGTTGTGTTATTTTAGAAGAAAGTTTTAAAAAAACAATTCAGAATGCTCTGAGTGTAATTATTATCTAAAATGTTTGAGCAAATTTTACTACATTAATATGGTGATTTTATGCCAAGGTAGTTCTCTGGATGGGAGGCTAACCACATAGCTCCCATATACCCACTGTAGCAAAACTTTGAAGTTCATACTTGACTAAAAGAGATTAATAAATTCAGTAAGAATTTGTTGAAAGTGAGTTCTTCTACCCCAGCTGAGTTAATAGCTTTTTTTTTTAAAGTACTGCCTGTGATGTTCCAGGGATTATGCTAAGCACTGGGCATACAAAGAAAAGAAAAAGATATTCTTTGCTCTCAGACTAACAAGGGACAAAACGTGTAAAAGTTATATACGAGTAAGATATATTGAAAACGTAAGTCAGAATTTATCTATAGAGAGAAGGCACTAGCATTAAGTAGAGTTAGAAAAG
The DNA here is from genome assembly GCA_023553655.1 of Myrmecobius fasciatus. NCBI lineage: Eukaryota > Metazoa > Chordata > Mammalia > Dasyuromorphia > Myrmecobiidae > Myrmecobius > Myrmecobius fasciatus. The sequence goes on along the minus strand of JAJPUD010000610.1, from coordinate 361,881 downwards.
ACATATTTTAGCCAGGTCTTGAAGGAAACAAGGAAAACCCAGAGTCAGAAACGAAGAAGGAAAGAATTTCAGGCATGTGGGACAGCCAATGAAAATGACACATGATAGGATAGCATCTCATCATTCCTTGTAAAGAGACCAGGCAATAAGACAAGATAGAATGGTTCCTCCCTTTCTCCTGCAGGAAGGAAGAGGCCATAACTTCCTAATCAACCAGAATTCCAAAGCCAATAGGAGAGGGGACAGAGAGGGGGCACTTCTTGCAAAGCCAGTGTTAACTTAAGACAATTAATAGAAAACTAGAAATTGGACATATGTAAATCACGAAGTTCTTTGTCCAGAGGTAAAAGCCAAACCAAAACATCAAAAAAAAAAAAAAAAAATGAAGAAAAGGTCTCACAACCAAGTCTAATGGCCAAAATGTAACAATGAATCCATGAAAAAAAAAAGTAAGAAATGTCAGAAAAAAATAAAAAGATTGAAAAATAGAGGAAAAATTGAGCTATATATAAATATATAAAAAAGAACTGATCCATAACACAATTGCAGGAAAGAAATTGAATTTTCTAGAAAGGTGAATACAATAGAAGATAGGACACTATATTTCAATAAATCATAAATACTGCACAGATCTGTTTGAACTAGAGAACAAAGTATAGACAGAAATTATCCACATAATCATATTGGGTTACTAATGTTATTTTTCTAAAAATAAATTGTACAAAGTAATAATTTGAATGAATCTATCCATCCATCTATCTATCTAATTGCTTAGATTTCTCCTACCATCCTTACCTTGCTCTCACTCTTTCCCAGAGAGCCATCCCTTGTTACAGAAATTAAAAAATAAAATGAAATGACAAAATATAAGCAAAACTCATCAGTATATTAAAAACATCTATCCTTGTAGATGATACTTCTGAAAAGGAGTTAGAGGGGAAATAGAAGAGAGAGAGGATCTTAGAGGTTTATTTCTTCTCTGGAATCAAGTTCTTTTTTTCTTTATGGTTTTATAAAGTAATTTTGTGGTAGTTCTTTTCATTTACATTTTTTAGGCATTCTGTATTTGTTCTCCTAACTGCTTACTTCACTCTTCATCAGTTCACGTAAATCTTTTTTATGTGATTTTTGTATCACTGTAATATTCTTTTATATTTATGTATCATAATTTGCTTAACCATCATTCCAGTTGATATAGCTACTCTTTTTTTCAAGTGTTACTGTAAATATTTTGTCACAGATGGAGGTTTTCTTTTTGCAAAAAGAATAAGCCTGGCAATTTAAATTTGACTCATAGTTAATATACATTTTAGTCACTTTATTTGTACAATTATATTTACTTTACATAATGATTATATTAATGCATACTTCCAACAATGATGCCTTAATGTACTCATATTTTCACAGTCTTTTCAACATTGACTATGCCTATTTTTTTTCATTTTTCCAATTTTTTAGGTAAAAGATCATATGAGCATTTCTCTCATTAGTGATTTGGGCCAGACTTTAGTGTGGTTGTTAGTAGTTTGCAAATCTGAGAGTTGTTCACATGTTCAGACCACTTTCCTTTTGGGGAATGAGTTTTGTCTTCTATATGTATAATAGCTATTATTTATATAGTGCATAAAAGTTTATAAAGTGCTTTGTATATATTATATCACTTGTTCTTCATGATACCCCTGTGATTTAATTGCGCTTAACATGGAGTCAGGAAGATCTGAAATCAAATTTTGTTTTGGACTCTTATTAGTAGTATGATCCTTGGAGAGACTCTGAAACTGCTAGCCCCAATTTCCTCATTTGTAAATGAGTAAGAATAATAATAGCACCTACTTCCCAAGGCTATGAGGATCAAATGGCATAAGAATTGTAAAACATTTTGCAAACTTTTAGTTGTTATTTTTAATTTTTTATTAGCTATGTCTACATATATATATGAAAGACATTTGATATGAATTTTTGTTCAATTCAACTGCTTCCCTAATCTCAGTGACATAATATTTGATTGTATTAAAGCTTTTGTATTTTATTTAATTAAAATAATTTATTTAATCTTTATGAGCTTCCTCTATTTCTTGTTTGGTTAAGAATTTATTTCTTACTCTTGTTTTGTGAAACATATGTTCTGTTCCTCTTCTAATTTTTTTGATATGATCATTAGTATTCATTATATAAGTATAAATATTTGAAATATATTGCAGAATATTGTGAAAGAGGATGATGTAAAACTTTCTGCCAGATTTCTAATTTTTTAAAAATTTCTTATCGAATGTGACTTTTTTTTTTGAGGAAGAGCTGCTTTATTGAGGGGGTGATTCCCCATGATGGGGCCGAGCACCCCTCCCCTGGGTCAGGCCAATTCCACTCTTCCCCCAACTCCCCAGGGAGAAGGGAGAAGCTAAGGCCAGGGCCTGGGCTCCAGAAGTAGAGGATGGGAGAGGGTTAGCATTATGGCTTTACACAACTAGTGATATTCTTCTCTGGGACTGATCTGTGGGAAGGTGGGATGAAGCAGCAGCAGGCAGAATCCTCAGGGTGCCAGGGAAACATGAAAAGGAGCAGAGGGATGCAGCTGGAGCTAGGAGATGAGGCGGCCATGAAGCCGGTGCAGCTGTTCGTGGGTCAACACCAGGCGGTGCTGCTGCCCAAGGCCAGCCGTACAGGGGAAGGTCACTTTGCCCACATATACAGTGTCTTCTCGTTTCTCTTCCTTGGCCCTAAGGAAGGCTGATGAGGGGAATGTGGCAAAGTCAGTGGGGACAGTGGCTCCCGGGCGCTGAGACACAGTCTCTTTCATCACCTCATCCTACAGTTTGTCAATGGTGTCACTCAGGGATTGGAGCTGGACGAGCTGCTCCAGAAGCTGGACCCCAGGGCTCTTTGTGGCAGGGGTGGACCTTGTGATATCTATCACCCGTGTACATGAGCTGGGCTGATGTAGTGTGTCCAACAGCTG
>JAJPUD010000610.1:286062-358915 GCA_023553655.1 Myrmecobius fasciatus | reverse complement strand
ACCAGGATGGCGATGCCCGAGGGCGGTGCTCCCCGCAGCCCCTCGATGGTCCTTTTGGACTGGCTGCTCAGGCGCTGCTTCAGCTCCACCTTCTCGGCCTCCAGCTGGTCAATGTCTGCCTGGAGGGCGTCCATCGTCTGGAACTCTTTCTCCTTCTTGCGCAGCAGGGCCTGCGTTTCCTCCAGGCGGCTCTGCACCTTCTCGGTCCTCTCCTCAGCGTCCTTGGCCGCGCTGTCCAGCTTCTCCAGGAGACTCAGGCGCACGTTGGCCTCGCTCAGCTCTTCCCCCTTGATCTTGAGCGACTTCTTCAGCTCCTTAATGACGGTCTCCCGGTCCTCCAGCTTCAGCCCCAGCCCCTCAGCATCGGTGATCTCTGCACGAAGGGCTGCAGCCCGCAGTTCACAGAGGGGAGGCTTGCTCGGGGGCCTCTCTGCGTCATACTCTCCCTCCTGCATAGCTGTGGCCAGCTTGTTCATGGTGGCGATGAGGATGCTACATGACTGTCGAAGGCACTCGTAGGGGCTGCTGGACAGAGACCCGTAGATCGCTTCCCTGCCTTGAAGGCCAGCTCTTCCAGGGTGCCGGAGGGCAGACCCTCGTTCTCAGCCAGGGGGGCGATCAGCTGGGCGGCGGCAGCAGCTACCTCCTGTAGCACGGCCACCACCCACGTCAGATGCTTCCGACAATCCAGAAGTGTATCTGACACCTGAGGCCCGAAACCAAGGGCAGCTGGGATCCCAGGAGCATCCGTGCCCGGCATCCGCCTTCGGATCTTCTTACAGAACTGTCAGATGTCACTACAGGACGTTTCCAGGTCCCGGAGCAGGAGGGAGAAGTCTACGGCCTCCTGCCCCCCCTGCAGAAAGGCATGAAGCCTCCCCACCTCCACAGCCATGCAGTCCAGCGCACTCTGGGTGAACTTGTGGTCAGCCAGCTGCACGGTACAGTCCTCGGGCTGCTCAGTAAGATGGATGCTGTACAGGTGCTGGTAGTACTTGATGGCCTTCGTGAGCGGCTCCACATTGACGGTCTCGTCCAGCGGGTCCTTGTGCAACAGCTCAATGAGGAAGTCCAAGGAGCGTTCATGGGCACTCATCTTGGGATAGAGACTACCGACCTTCTTGTAGACGTCCACACTGCACTGAGCCAGGGCATGCTCGTAGCAGTGGAGGGTGGACTACAGGAGGCTCAGTGAGTACACCAGGCCAGCAGCAAAGCTGAGCTGCTCCCCAGGAGCCCCTTGAAGCCCTGCTCTCCCTGCACAATTCTCAGTCAGATCAAACTTCTCCTGGGCCTGCTTTCTGATTAGCTCTGCCTTACAAACCAGCCGGGGGATGAGCAGCAGGACCAGGACACAGTCGTGATCTCCACCAGGCCTCAGGAAGCTGTCCGGCATGAAGGCCGTAAGCAAGGACACGTGCCTATTGGCCTGGGCCACCTCCATCTGCCTCAGCTCCATCTCAATGGCCTTGGCGTGGGCCTTGGTCTCAGCAAACTTAATCTTGAAGTCAAAGGTCTCCGGCGGTGGCTGCTGCTGCCTCTCCACCGAAGCCTCCTGCTGATTTGTTAGCTCCCGATTCACATCCTACAGATGGGCAGTCAGCTGTCGGTATTTCTTTATAGTCTGTTGGTAGTCAGCAACCGTCTCCTGAGCAGCCTCCACACGTTTCTGGGCCTCCCTCACTCAGGCACCTGCCATGTCCAGCTGCTCCCGAAGCTCAAGCTTGGTCTCCCGGGCATTCTCCTGCAGTTCATCATTCATCTCATTTATAGCTTCCAGGTCTCCCACAGTCTCCCGCAGCTCCCGAACTTTCTCCTCCAGGTTCAGGTTCCTGTCTGTCAGTGTCTCCACCATCTCTTCTGCTCCCAGGGCTGCATCCACCTGCTCCTTGAGCTCATTGATGGTGCGCTCAGCCTGGCCCAGCTCCTCCTGAAGGCGCTCCCGCTGCTGCCTCAGGGCTTCCAGTTCCACGTTCTTCTTCTCCATGAGCTTCTGAAGTTTGACATGCTCCTGCTTCTCTGAGGCCGAGAGGTCTCGCATTCTCACCAAGGCATCCTTCAGCCGGGCATTCTGTTCCTCCAGCTGCTCGAACTGGTAACTGGACGCAGCCCCATCAGATCCCTTCTCCTCAATTTCGGCCTTTAGGATCTCGAGATCAGTGGTGAGCTCCTCTACACGTTCCTTCAGAGCCTCTACCTCCTGCTGCAAAGACTCTGCCCGCTCCTCGGCCATCTCCTTGTCCAGAGTGGCCATTTCTATAGCATCAGCAGTGTCAGCCATCTCCTCCATGTAGCGTTCTTTTGCCTCCAAGGCATCTTTCATTTACTTCTGGGCCTCCTTGAGCTTCTGCTGCAGCTCTGCCTGCTGCTCCTGCATCACGCTCTTCCATTCCTGCACCTGCTCCAGCTGGATTTTGTGCTTCTCGAGTTCTTTGAGCTTCACCTTGTCCTCTGCACGCTTCAGCCTCAGAGTCTCCAGCTTCTCTTCCAGGTCACGCACCTGGACCCACAGCCCTTCCTCTTCCTTGGAACGGGAAGGCAATGGTGGAGCTGCCTCAGGAGAGGTGAGCGAGGGCGTAGGGATGATGGGGGCTGCTAGTGGTGTCTGTGCTGGAGTGCTGGGCTCACTGCTGCTCATCTCCCCAGTAGAGGCCGAGGCCGAACCTGAGGGTCCTGCAGGACCCCCGGCCCCTGATGCCCCTGAGCTGGTAGGACAGGCAGGCAGTTTGCTGGCCTTGGCAGCTGGATCAGTTGCTTCTCTCTTGAGAACTTTTGAGGCTGAGGAATCTGGTGTCTCTGGGGATGTGGTATCTGCTCCATCTTCAAACACCTGGATCTGTGATTGGCGGACAAAGATGCCATGACCATCTTCACAGGTGAAGTACTTCCTTCCTTGGACAGTCCCATCATTCTTGCCCCTGGCTTCATCAAGGATCATACCTACCTACTTGCCTGTGGCAAACAGTGTAGCCCCCACATAGGCCACTGTGCCCCGATGGCCCTTGCCGATCACCTCTACTCTGGACCCTACTCAGAGGGGCCGGTTGCTTGTCTCGGCACTCGTTCTGCTGCCACTTGGTGTCTGTCAGGGGCCGGCCTGCAGACTCCACGGCAGGCAGCCCCCCCAACGGCAGCCACCACCCCGAATGTGACTTTTGTAAGTAATTCATTTTAAGTGTTTTGAATGAAATTCCTACCTATTATTGCTTCATAATTTTTGCTTTTGAATAGAATTGTTATTTTTTTGTGCTTTGCTTTGTATCCTACAACTTTGTTGTAGCCATTATTTTGATTAGTTTAATTCCCAAGTGGTTTCCAAGTAAACTTTTTTTAACTTCAGCCAGTAAATATATTTTTGTTTCTTTTCTGATTAGAAAAGACTCTGATGTTGAGAAAAATTAGTCAAAAGGAAAAGGGGATAGATGAGATGGATTGATAGTATCTTGGAAACAATATTAACTTGGACAGATTTCCATAAGTAGTGGACAATAGAAAATCCAAACATGCAATATATTCCATGGGGTAATTAAGATTGAATGAGTCATTTGACAAAAATTGCAGGAAAAACTGGAAAGTAAAACTCAGCATAAAGCTACATCTCACATGCCATACCAAAATAATGTCAAAATGGGTGTAGGAGTTGGGCATAAAAGATGATACTATAAACAAATTAAGAGAGCAAGGAATAATTTACCTATCAGATCTTTGGAGAAGAGAGGAATTTATGACCAAAGAAGAACTAGAGAACATTACAAAAGGCAGAACAGACAACTTTGATTACTTTAAGTTAAAAAGGTTTTGCACAAACAAAACCAACAGAAACAAGATTAAAAGGGAAGTACAAAGCTGGGGGAAAAAATCTTTACAGCCGGTATTTTCCATAAAGATCTCTTTTCTAAAATATGTAAAGAACTATGTCAAATTTATAAGAATTTACAAGGCATTCCCTAAATGATAAATATTCAAAGGATATCAACAGACAGTTTTCAGATGACAAAGGTAAAGCCATATATAGTCATATGAAAAAAAAGCTCTAAATCACTGTTGATTAGAAAAATGTACATTAAACTATTCTGAGGTACCATCTCACACCTTTCAAATTGGCTAAGATGACAGGAAAAGATAATGAAGAATGTTGGAGGGGATGTGGGAAAACTGGGATACTGATACATTGTTGGTGGAACTGTGAACAGATCTAACCATTCTGGAGAGTAGTTTGGAACTATACTTAAAAAGTTATCACACTGTGCATACATTCAGCAGTGTTTCTACTGGGCTTATATCCCAAAGAGATCTTACAGGAGGGAAAGGGACCCACATGTGCAAAAAATGTTTGTGGCAGCCCTTTTTGTAATGGCAAGAAACTGAATGGATGCCCATCAGTTGGAAATGGCTGAACAAGTTGTGGTATATGAAGGTAATGGAATATTATTGTTCTATAAAAATGTTGAACAAGCTGATTTTAGAAAGGCCTGGAGAGATTTACATGAACTGATGCTGAGCAAAACAAGCAGAACCAGGAATACATTCTGTACAATAACAGCAAGAATATGTGTGGATCAATTATGAAAGACTTGGTTCTTCTCAGTGGTTCAGTGTTCCAAGGCAATTTCAATAGGTTTTGGATAGAAAATGCCATCTTGGCTCCAGAAAAAGAACTAAGGAGGCTGAATGTAAATCAACACATGCTATGTTCACTTCTTTGTTGTTGTAGTCGTCGTTTTCCCTTCCATGGTTTTTTCTTTTTCTTTTGATTTGTCTCTCCCAACATGATTCAAAAAGCAATGTGTATTAAAATAAATTTTTTAAAAAATGGAATGACTTAACAACAAGAACAATACATTGATATTGATTGTTTTCTTTCAGTGCAATATAATTTCTCTTTTATATTCTTGTTTTTGTTTATTTGATAGTATGATCACATCTATTTTTTTAAAAAAAAAATGATTCATAGTAAATTTTTCCCCGCTTCTAATTTTTATTCTTTTTATCATTTTTATGTTTGCTTTTTAAATGTACTTTCTTGTAAACAGCCAATTGGGATGCTTTTTTTTCTTTCCAAACTGTCATTCTTTTCTTTTATTGGATTGTTTAATCAATTCTTATTTAAAGTTATGAGAATTAAATTTTCCACTATTTGTTTCTCTAGTATTTTTTTCTGAATTAGAATTTTTTCCGTCAACTTCCTCTTTCAGTGCAGTACTTTTATCTATAAGATTAATTATGTTTAATGTAAAATATCCTATTCCCACAATCTCTCTTTCCCAGAGCCCTCAACAGTGAATTTCTACTACTCTAAGATTGGCAGAATATTGTTATTTATGTTAAATGTACAAAATATACTTATGTACAATAATGTTTCTGAAATCTGAAGCACCTTTATCAAGCTTATTTAAAGAAGAATAAGTGATTCACTTCTTACCACGGTTTTAGCATAAAGGTTCATCATTTTGCCTAACTCCATAAAACTGTTTTGGTTTTTGTTTGTTTGCTTGTTTGTTTTGTTTTTTCATTAAGATAGCTTAAAGATCTGGAATGTGATTTATAGTTGTTAACTTGGTAAATGGAGATTTTGGTTAATATTCTTCTTGTCTATCTACATGAAAGAACGATGGATTTCAGTTTGTGAGATAAAGCATTCTCTTACTATGATACCCTATGCTACCTGAAAATTATTTCATCAAGATTTATGCAGAAAGTGAAACCCCTCTAGAACTTAAGCACCTTTATCTTCTAGCTGACAGTCCAGTGAAAATGTTTACTGCTTTTCAGAAAGTAACCATTTATTTAACTTGTAGCTAATGCTGGGCATGAATTTTTAATCTGAAGAACAAGAATAAGAGATGCTTAGATAGAAGCTTTTGAAAAACAAGTAGAATAAAAGAATTTACCAACCAACTAGAAAGTATTTGCAGATTTTTATTATTTCAAGCTTTTTTTGTTTGTTTGTTTAAAGTTAGGCACATTTATCATATTGTTATAGGATAATGAGCAACCAAGAAAAGGTGATATTTTCTAGGATGTTTTTGTTAGTATGGCAGTTTTTCCTTTTAAATTTAATATTTTTTAGATTTAATCTAGAATTGTAAGGGAGAAATAAAACCATTCAGTAAAACGATATAAATAATTTTGACTCACTTGAAAGTATCTGTCTCTGTTTGAATTAAGTATTCGTGGCATGATTAGACAGCTATCTCTGATTTCACTGAAAATGTTGTTTCAGATTAATGTTTAACATTAATGATTTATGAATTGATTTTGGTTATTTGTAAGTCAGAAATTTGGACAATATCTTTTATTTAATTCATTAATTTAAATTATGTATTTTTAGAACAAAATTTATTTTCCCCCAACTGTATCTATTCTTGTGAGCCCTTAATTGATTTTATTTGACCAGAAAATTTTTTCTGGTCAATTTTTATGTTATCCATATTGTTTTGTCTTTCACAAAATAACCTGGATTTATTGCTGTTTATCTTCTTGTATCTTGAAGAGCCTTTGATTGGAAGCTCAATCCTTTCTTTCTCTAAAATAGAGGAGAAGATGATGCTGGGAGACAATGAAATGATAGCATCATAACTGTTCACATGCACCATTTATAGCTCTAGCAATGTGGGGAGAGAAAACATAGTGTCAATAGGGAATACCTCAGGACAGAGAAGAGATGAGATTTCCTCCTACTTCTGCTTTTGCCTCCTGTTATCAGTCCCTTGTGTCTTCAACTAAACAGACTCCACTGAGAGAGGGCCAGCCTTAGTGATGCTGCTTCATTTCTGTACCTATTCTATAGTGTTGCTTATCTGAAGGAGGGTAAAGAGTAAGGAAATCCAGATGCTGACTCTAAATGAAACTTCAGCCGTGAATAAGCAGTTTTAAGTGGTAGGTCTTTTTAGTTATTATATAACAGAGAAAGTCCCTAATAAGCAATAGCCCTTAGGGAAAAAAATTCAACTTTCTTATCCTTCTTTTATAAGCTAAAAAACTCTTATTAGAGCAACTAGGGACATTTCTGGGCACTCAGATTAGAAAGGAGATCTAAGGAAAAAGTGACCCCCCACCTACAGTGGTGTTGAAACTTGGGCATAGAGACGGAGGTGCAGGTTTGAAATTTTCTTTTTTTAGCAGAGTTTGCCTGATCCAAACATCTCCTCCTCCTTTTTTCTGGGTTCATTTCTGCCTTTGTTCATCCTATGTTTGAAGCCCCTTGGGCATAAAGAAATGTTTTCCCATCCCCATCTTGTGCCATTCCCCACTTTCTTTTCTTTTCCTCTATGCTCACAGGGCTCTTCTAGATTAAAAACTCTGCATTTGCACACTTAGGATAGATAGCATTGCCTCTTGTTTTTCTCTGTTGTGGAGAGTAGGGTCTGAACTCTCACAGAATCTCCTAACTGCAAATAAATAATATGTTGCACCTTTGATTAAAATGATGTCTTTAGGGGCAGCTAGGTGGCGCAGTGGATAGAGCAGCAGCCCTGAGGTCAGGAGGACCTGAGTTCAAATCTGGTCTCAGACACGTAACAGCTGTGTGACCCTGGGCAAGTCACTTAACCCCAATTGCCTCAGCAAAAAAAAAAAAAAATGATGTCTTTAAACTTTGTACACAGTAACTACAAGATTATGGGATGATCAACTGTGATACTGTGATAGATATGGCTCTTTTCAAAATTAAAGTGAATCAAATAAAATAAATAAAGCAATTCCAATAGACTTGTGAAGAAAAGTACCATTTGTATCCAGAGAGAAAACTATGGATGCTGAATGTGGATCAAAACATAGTCTTAACACCTTTATTTTGTTGTTGTTTGCTTGCTTGTTTTTTTTTTCTCTCTCATTTTTTTCTTTTGATCTGATTTTTCTTGTGTAGCATGAGAAATATGGAAATATGTATAGAAAAATTGCACGGTTACTCTATCAGATTGCTTGCTGTCTTGGGAAGGGGGAGGGGAGAGAGGGAGAGAAAAATATTTGAAACAAAGTTTTGCAAAAGCGAATGTTGAAAACTATCTTTGCATGTATTTGGAAAAATAAAATACTTTTTAAAAATGTTATCTTCTTTCATGTCTAATTATGAACTATTCTCCTGTCTGTAGTTATAAAAGAGATGATCCCACCCTTTTTTTTTAAGAGGTGTGTGTCTTTATATGCAGCTTTTATCTATATGGGATTCATTGTACTATATGGTATGAAACACTTTTCTAAACTTTTCATTTTATTACCTTTCAGTTTTCCTAAAAATAATAAAGGTGTTCCTCATTATGTAAAACAGAAAACTGGTTTATATGATGATTCCTAGGTCTTACTTTGATGCTGATCATCTTTCTTCTTTTAATCCAGTACCATATGTTTTGATAATTAGTTTTTTCATATTTTTGAGACCTAATAATGACAAGTAACAAAAGTGTACATGGTTATAAACAACATGAAATCCAGTAGACCTGAAAGATGCATAGCTCTTATGAGAGGTATGAGCAGGTACTTCATCCAAGTAGCAGCCCTGAGTGAAAAAAGTCGGGCAAATAAAGACCTTATTGAAGTTAAGAGATAGATAATGTTTTTCTGGAGTGTTTGCAGTGAAAGGGGGCACCATAAAACTGGCATAGGTTTTGTAATCAAAACTAATGTAATCACTAGGCTTGCATGACTAGCAAAAGGAGTGAATAAGAAGTTTATGACAATGTAGTTGCCAATTACAGGAAAGTGCCACACTATCATGATCTGTAAGTATGCTTCCACTATGAAGAACCCTGCTGAGATGAAAGAAAAATTTAATGAAGACCCTCATCATCAATATGTTGAAAAAAAATAAGCTTATAATTCTGGATGACTACTGCTAGAATAGGCACAAACTACCAGACTTAGCAGGGAGTTCTTGGGAAGAAACAGTGATAGCAGACTTGTATATTTCATAACCTTCTCATCACTAACAGTCTTCCATTTACCTAATAAAACTTTGTGGCTGCTTCCTCAAAGGAAACAGTAGATATTTAATAGACAACTGTCTTTATAAGGAGAATAGACACACAGATTCACTGGATCTGAGAGTGACAAAGGAGATGAATGATGCAGAGTATTGGAGCAAATATAGACATCCTCTCCAGGCCAAATATTTACATTCAACAAAAGCAGTGGCCCTAAAACAAGATGACTACAAGAATTAGTGTCAATAGATAAGTGTTTCTCTGAGTAGAAACTGTTTGTTGCTAACTTGGAAGGAAAACTGAAGCAACACACTGTTGCAGAAATAACATATTGGAGCAGAAAAGGAGAGGGCAGCTTTTGGAGATTTGATTGCATTTATTGATTAAGGCCACAACACTCAAAAATATAAGATTGTTTGATGAAAATGATGAGGAAATTCAAAAGCTGCTAAATAAATGAGAACTCCACGATGTTTACCAGTGGAATAGTTTATCTCTAAGAAGGCAAAGTTCAACTCCATCAAAAATAAAATGCAAGTGAAATTTAGAGAGATGCAGGATTCTTGGCTGATTAGGAAGGCAGAAGAAATTCCATTTTATGCTGCTAATAATAATCCAAAGCACTTTTATGATGCTCTGAAGACTATTTATTGGCCAAAAGTCTGTAATACATCCTAGCTCCTCAGTGCTGATGGAGCCACATTGATTAGTGATAAGGATATTATCCTGGAGAGATGGGCTGGACACTTTTTATAATATTGTCAACAGGCTATTATCAACCAATCCTTCCATGGCTGAACATATATTTCACTTTGAAGTCAATCCTTCTTTAGCTTAACTTCTAACTGAAGAAGAAATTTTTAATCCTATTTAGTTCCTTTTGTGTGGCAAAATACCATGCTGATTCTATTCCAGCTGAGATTTACAAGACAAGGGGGTTTTTTGCTCATACAGAAGCTGACTGAAGTTTTCTGGATAATATGGAAAGACATTATTTAAGAGTTCAAGAATGCTTGCACTGGCCATCTCTGTAAAGGTTAAGGAACTAGATTGTCCTGTGACTTTCACAATAATATGGTTGATGGAGATGTGTAAAATAATCTCATTAATCATAGCATTTTTCTGAAACCTTTTCATTTCCTCTCAGACCTCCCATTGACCCTCCTTTCCCCATCCTCTCAGCTGAGAATCTTGCTTCATATTTTTAGGCCATTAACAAAGAGGTTCCTTTTCTCCCCTCTTTCTCACCTTTCAGATGTCTTCTGCCACTTCTGCCTGGATGAAGTAGCAGCACTTCTCATTACCAAGGCTAACCCCTTTACATGCATGGATGATCCCATTCCATCCTATCTTCTTCACTAGGTTGCCCTTTCTGTCATATCCATCCTTTCACTTATCTATTGACTGCTTTCCTACTACCTATAAACATGCCAATGTTGCCCCTATTTTCAAGTGGTCTGCCCATCATCTCTTACTATTATTTCATATCTTTTTTCTTTACGTGGCTAGATAACTTGAGGAGGCTATCTACAATAAATGGTTCCATTTCCCTCTTAAGCAGTGACTCTTCTTCCTCTTCTCTCATTCTTTTAAAAATCTATGCAGTCTGACTCTGACCTTCATTATTTAATTAGGGAAAGAATTATTCTATATTTTTTCTAGGTTAGTTGTCCTCTTCAGGAAGAGTATTCATTTAGAAATATTCTTGATAAAATTGTAAAGAATCTTAGCGACCATCCCATACAGCTTATTAGGGAAGTTGTTGTAATCTGCAGAGGTGCAATAATTTACATAGAAGTAAAGTAGATTGTTATTGAATAAGAACTTGCTACTAGTGGAAACCTTTTCTCATTATACCATATTGTCTTCTTTTTATATAGCATCGATATATGTGAATAGTCTTAAATATCACTACTAATATCTGTTAGAATAATAGAATTTTAGAGAAAGAAGAGACTTTAAGAATCTTTTAAATCACCATACAAATACTTGACTAGCTTCTCCTTGACAAAAATTCTGTATCTCCCAAGATAGGCCAGTAAATGAATTGGACCGCTCTCATCATTGGTTCTTTTTAAAATGTGTGGCAACTGCTCTCCCTGTAACATTTTTTACCTGTAGCTCCTACTTCTCTCCTTTGGAGTCCCTAATCCTTTTTGAAGTTGTGATCTTTCAAATATTTTAAAACAGCTTATTTTGTTTCCTTGCAAGTTTTCTCTTCTTTAGGTAAAGTATTCCTAATCCCTAATATAATTATTATATAACATTATCAACTATTATCGACCTAATCATCTTCCTGCATTTGTAATCCTGTTTACCAGTGTAAAATTTGATAGCAAAAACTAAACAAAACACAGCTAGCATCATCAGACTTGATAGGATCATTGAGTCATAGATTTAGAGCTATAACAGATCTTGGAGGTCATATAATCCATTGAAAATGAGGCCCAGAGAAAAGTCAAAAGACTTTTCCAAGATCATTTAAGCTCTAAATATTAGACCCAGGATTTAAATACTAGTCTTCTGATTCAAAATCTAACACTCTTTCCATTGTATTCCCTCCCTCACTTTCTCCCTTCTTCTCTCCCTTCCTCCCTCCTCCTTCTCACTTCTTTCTCTCTCTCTCCCTCTTTCTCCTCTTTCCCTTTCTGTCCCTTAATTGTTTCATTGTGGATAAAGATCAAAGTTCTTGAGAGTAAAAATCATTTACTTATTTTGTCTCTGAAATACCATTAGTTAGACTATAGTAGACTCTTAGATTGGGAATATTTATAGCCCTTGTTTTGGACTCCATACTATTAACTACATTAGCTCTTTTTGACTCTGGTGTCATTAATGATGATGATTCAGGCTGAGAGTCTACTAAAACCTTCCTTTATATTAATCTTATAGAATAATAGTATGTTATAATATTCATGTATTATTATTTCTTCAGTCATTCACTAATTGATTAGCATTTCTTTTGTCACCACAAAAAGAGCTTGTGTAAGCATTTCACATTTATAGGACCTATTGCTTGTATAGCTAGGTCAAACATGTACTCTTTCTTAAATTTTATTATTTTAAATTTCTTTCCAGAATAGCTCTATTATTCTCAGTTCTACTATCAGTCTGTTAATTTTTTGTCATTTTTATTATTTTTAATCACCTTTGTCAATTTGATGGGCATCAGGTAGAAACTCTTAATTTACTTTCATTTGTATTTGACTAATCATTAATGATTTAGAGCATTTCTTCATACAACTTCATACTTTGGATTTCTTCTTCCTGTCTATATATTTCTATATCTTTATCTAAATTTATCATTTGGGGGCCTAACTCTTATTCTCATATATTTAAATCAAATAAGATCAACAAACATTTTTTAAATTGCTGCTCTGTGCTTTCTTGAAAATGAGACCCTTATTTAAAAGAAAAAAATTATTATAAAAAATGCCTTTTTAATTGTTTCAAACCCGTTCCAATTGTTCAGTGAAGAAAGCCATATACACCCAGAGAGAGGGATATGAAATGTGGACCACAACATAACATTTTCATGCTCTCTATTGATGTTTGCTTGCATTGTATTTCCTTTCTCTGATTTTTTTTCTTGTAGATACGATTTTTCTTGTACAACAATGATAAGAGTGGAAATATGTATACATATATTCGATTTGTCAAGTATTTTAACATAATTAACATATAGTGGATTTCTTGCCATCTAGGGGAAGGGGGAGTAGGGGGGGGAAATTTGTAACAGAAAGCTTTTTAAGGGTTGATGTTGAAGAATTACCCATATATATGTTTTGCAAATAAAAAGTTTTAATAATAAAAACAAATAAATGAAAAAAATGCCTTTTTATTTTACATCATCAAAACTGTCCATTTTTTATTCTGTGAGCTCTTTCTCTACTTTTTGGTGGGGGGTAAGGAAGTAGGTCATGAAGGTTTCCCCTATCCTCAGATTTGAAAGTTATTTTCTCCCTTGTTTTTCTAATTTTTTTATGATATCACATTTTAAGTGTAAGTTATATATGCTTTTGGAGTTTAGTTGGGTATTCACTGTGAGATATTGATGTAAACTTAATTTGTGCCTGACTGATGGATATTTTCCCAGGAATTTTTATCAAATAATAATGCCTTATCTCAATAACTAGGTTCTTTGGGTTTATCAAACACTAGGCTACTGGTTTGTTTGCTTCCATATTTTGTGTGCCTAATCTTTTCCACTGATCAGCCTCTCTGTCTTTTAGCCAGTAGCAACTTGTTTAAAATTGATCACTGTGTTAAAGTATAGTTTGAAATCTAGTACTGATAGACTCCCATTTCTTTTAGCTCTTTTCTAACATTACTCTTGATATTCTTTGGCTTTTGTTTTTTATTATGAACATACATTAAATATATTTCTAGTTCTGTAACTTCTTTGGTAGTTTGATCATTGTGACACTGAATAAATAATTTATTTAAGATTTTGTCATTTTTATTCCAATATCCCAACCTACCCTTGAACAATTAATATTTCACAAATTATTTAGCTCTGTATTTCTATGAAAACATTTTCTAGGATTCAGAGTGTCAGTTGCATATAATTCCTG
This sequence comes from Myrmecobius fasciatus, assembly GCA_023553655.1. Lineage (NCBI taxonomy): Eukaryota > Metazoa > Chordata > Mammalia > Dasyuromorphia > Myrmecobiidae > Myrmecobius > Myrmecobius fasciatus. The sequence goes on along the minus strand of JAJPUD010000610.1, from coordinate 345,420 downwards.
AATATATCAATAGATACCTAATTATTTTATAACTTCTGAAAATATTTTGAATGGTTTTCTTCTATTCCTTCATACAAGAATGCTGATGATTTATATGGATTTAATGTATATCCTGCAACTTTTCTGCGTTTCAGTCTATTTTTTAATTACTTTTTTCAGGTTTTCTAAGTCATTGCCATCTGCAAAACCCAGTGATTTCATTTATTTTTCCCTGTATTTATTCCCTTGGTTTCTCTTTCTTGTTTTATGGCTGTAAAATATAAGTCATTCTGATAATGATGTCTATCTTTGTTTTACCCTTGATCTTTCTATAATGGCTAACACTTTCTGGACCTCCATTCTTTTATCTACTCTCTGTTAGTTACGCTTCCTTACTTTGAACCATCTACAGATTTTAAAGACATGCTCTTCTTTCATTTTGCTCTACACCATTATAATGTTGGAAAGAACATGACCAATGGTGAATAAAATTCTTCAGGAGGATTGGGGAAAAGTCATGTTTCACTTACACTTTTTGGAGTTAGCCCAGAATGATAGCAAAAATGTAAGCTAATGAATAAGATAATTACTAGTTTTTTGCAGTGCCTCTCTAAAATAACAAAGTAGTCTAGTTATAGTGGCTCATTTCTGTAATTCCTACTACTTGATAAAGGTGAGAGGAATACTGCATGATATTGCAAGTAGGACTAAAGGTGATCAGTCATTTTCATTAAGTTCAGTCCCATTATGATGGGGAGGATGAGAGGGTACAGAAGGCTACATAAGTAGAGTAGGAGGCAAACTGTCAATAGGTTATATAATGGAACAGGTCAAAACTTTCATGCAGTTCAGTAGTAGGATTTGTCCAATGAGTAGTCATTGTACTTCTAGCCTGGACAAAAATGAGAGACACCATTATCTCTCCCCGCAGAGAGTATATAAAAAAATTTAATTTGTTGATCTTTTAAGATAAATGAAAGGCAAGATGGTATAGGGAAAAAACCCTAGGCCAAAAATCAAGATTATGATAACTGGTCTCATTTCAGCTACTAAGTAGTTGGATAAATTATTTATCATGTTTATACTTCTTTTTCCTCATAGGTGAAATGAGAAGGTTGGGTGAATTTATTTCTAAGGTTTCCATTATAAAGTTACAATAACTGACATAAATATTTTGCCTTCTAAACAATTTAAATGTAGTGGATAGACGCATTTGAGGAAAAATTATCTAAGGGATGTTGCATTTTGTTATACCATAATATCATATTAATTTTATTTGAGAATGTTATAACAACAGCCTAGTTAAGAGAAACTTTTAGTAATCCTTTTAATCTAGTAATTAAATTAATAAGTTTGAGCAATATGTATAATTTTTTTTGGTAATACATGTAGTCACCTTATCATGAGAATTTGTTCTCGTGAGCATCAATGACCACTCCCTGATGTGTTTTTTTTTCTATAAATGTTACCATTTGCTGTTTTTAAATGTTTCAGATTTCATACATATTTTTAACACTCCAAAGATAAATTTAAATATGTCATTTTGTTAATTCTGATTTATAAATTATAAATAATTCTAATAATTATAAATATTGAGTTATGTGATCTTTAATAAATTAAGTGATAATTTATTCAGTTTTGGTACAGTAGAAAAAAAATGATTGCACATATACTTTAATCTCTTGAATTATTCTTAACTGTTCATTCATATGCCAGTATCTATTGTCGCCTAATTTTGGTGTAACTTTATTATAGCAGCTTAACAATTCTAATAATTTTAATTGTTATCTAGAAGAATAACATCACTTAATTTGATCCAAAGTATGGCAGGATGGATGAATGACAAATTAATAATTTACCATCTTTTCATAATACTGTAGCATGGAATATTAAAAAGATTGATGGCAGAAAAGGTTAACAAATTTTAGCAGCTTTCATTAGCTTTACATTGTCATATGTTTGTGGTACTGACTGAAATAAGCTTTGTAGGCGATCCATTCTAGGGAACTAATTACTTGTGCCGATTGCTATACTGATGAATAGACTTTCATTGTATCTTTCCCCTGAAGATGAGCAGCAGTATGTGATTCACGGCTGCATCCTGGCTGATATTTGATAATAATTTTAACAGATAAATGTAGGAAGGCAGAATGATGAAGTACCTATTCTGGCGCTATGACTACCAAAGGCATCCACATAGCCAGCTGTGCTCTGCCTTTTTAAAATGTCACTGATGGGAAATTTTAAGTTATTACTTGAGCTTCAAGGAAATGTCTTTTCCTCATCTCTACACATGCATATACTTTAAAATATTTCCAGTTACTCTTTTCAATAGATAACTTTTGCTTTTATTTTAAAATTAAGTAATTGACCATATGTAAATGAAACTCCCAAGTTGTCATGTACACATACGTTATATGCGTGTATATATGCATATGTACATACATAATACAATACCTATTAATTTTAGATACATTTTAATGACAAGAACATAGTCTGTTAGCATTCTTTCCCTGCTTGTATAATCTTCTTCCTTGTCCTCATAGTAATGATCAAAATCAACAAAGGATATATTTAGTATCCATGTTTTCTTTCCCTATATTCTCAGAAAACAGGTACCCAACTCACTCTTGTCCTATCATTTTTTTTAAATAGCTATTGAGAAAATTACATAGTTTATTGCATTTATTGCATATTTTCTTCTTGAACTGAATTTGAATGATTTAATTTGTAAAATTACAGCTCTGTAGATCCTGCTTTGTTTTTAGATTTATTCTTTAAAATGCAGGGAATATCAGTATCATTTTTAGTATTTTGAGCTGTAAATTGGTCAAGGATACTAATTTGTCATAGCTGACAGGCACACAATTTTATTAGCTCATGAAATACAAGTTAGGTTTTATTTTGTATTTATCATTCTAGCAAAAGTTCCAATTCTGGAAAAAGTTTTTATTTTACCATTGAAATTCACATATCTTCAAGCTTTAGATTTTGTTGTTGTTGTTCTTGCAAATTACACCACAGGTGTTTCCCTTCCATCCTGCCTTGCATATTAGGATTCTTTTTTTTTTTAACTTTACTATTTTCCTAGCAAGATATTTTCAGTGTTCTAGTTAAGAGTTAGCCTTAAAATAACATATTACAGAAAACTCTTTACATATTTGAAGACGTATAATGGAAGATAAATTTAGCATATCCTTTAAAAAAGCAAATTTCAAGAAATATGTTTTCCATATAGCAATTATTGCACATCATATAGCATGTAGTTTTTAATTAAATATAAAAACATAGTACATGAAACAGAAATCCAATCTGATTTGCTTGAAAATAGATTGCTATTTCACTCTCCTGCAATGGTTTATTTAAAAACAGTAAATGGAAAAGAAATGCATTTTCTTGTGTTGTTCTAAGCCTCAGGGGCTAAATGTAATGAATATTTTAAGAGATTATTTTAATTAAATTCCTGCACATCTAAACAGAGCAATATTTTATTATCACATACATAACCATGTAACTGAGGTATTCATTAAAGTTAACACTTTCTGGACCAAGCATTCATAGTATGATTTACTGACCTTGTGCAAAAAGGCACAAATTAGGAAGAAAAATGAAGGGGGACAGACTTTGATTAATATAGGTAATGTTATACCATATTTATAATAGCCTTTTCCCTATTCTGGTTTATAAATGCAGTCACTGAGAAAGGTGCCCTGCTGAGGCTGAAATGAGGCTGAAATCGGAGCACATGCCACTAGAGTGTGGGGAAACTGATCACACTGTCAGCAATTCATTTCAAAATGATGTATTTAGTGCTCATTTCACCTTCCAAGAAAAAAGGGAAAGGAGTTCCTTAGACTGGAAGGTGATATTGTTATTTTCAAGGACATACCTAAGTAAAAGATTGCAGCAAGGGGGGGGGGTGTTTAACAGGGATTGGATGGGGAGAAGGAAAAAAGGGCAGAGCAAACAAGGAGAGCTTTATGCAGAAATCCAGTGCTACCACGCTGTTTGATAATTGCTAACATATGTGGCTTCTCTGTTTCATTGTAGTCGTCCTCGTGAGTTCTGGCGCCTTGACTACTGGGAAGATGACTTGCGGCGCCGGCGACGATTTGTGCGTAACCCTCTTGGATCGACACATCCTGAAGCGACACTAAAAACAGCCGTGGAACATGGTCAGTGTAAAAACCACTTTTTGTCCATAGCAGCAGGTACAGTACTTGGTAATGAAGAACAGAGTTTCATTACTGCAAGGCCTTGTAAAACAGTTCAACACTACATTTCAATTATTTTACCCACAAATGAAATAAGTAGTTACTTTTTCATAGACAGCATAGTGTCTGTAATCTTGTGATGTCAATCGTATGTACAATACATTACACATGCTACATTTTTATAACAGACTCTTTGTCTCTAGAGTTGGAAGCTAGAATTATTTGTAATGACACATTTAGCTTTGAATTCATTGCCTTCATCAAGTAAAAGACCACTAATTAATTTAATTACTTTAATATAAGAAAGAAAACATTAAAACCAAATACATTTTGAGGCACTCTTGGGCATATATGTTTTTTTCCTTAACTGCTGAATTTTAACTTGAAATTCCAGTGAGAAGCAGAGGGATGGTAATAAATGTCTAAGTGCCTTGGCCTAGGTAGTCTCTAAGGCTTGATTTGTAGATGGTAATGATAGATGGCTAGTGGAAAAAAAGAATAGATATTATTTCCCTATGTTACTGTTCTGCATCATCTTGTTATCAAAGCTCAACAAAACTCCCCCCCCTTTTTTTTTTTGTTGTATTGCATATTACCCCAGTTCTCATTCAGCAGCAATTTTTGGAAGCTGTCTGAAAAGCCAGTGGGAATGAATGAGTAAAACTGTGGATTATTCCTTTGGGTTTAACAATTTCTTTACCTTGATTATGCATTTAAACTTATTATTTTATGGTTTTGAAAGTTATTTAAGATATATAGTTAAGGAAAATGTAAAATTTACTCACACTTAATATTGTCAGTAAAACTGACAACATACCTTAATATTTTTTGCTCTTTTTTAAATACAAAAAAATCTTTACTTTTTTCATACCTGCTATTTAAAATTTCAAAATTTGCACTTATATTTATAAGATTAAAGTGCAAAATACAAAGGAAATACTAATTTAAAGCAATTAAGAATATTGTTGAGATCTAGATGAAAGAATATTATGTTGGGTTTGGCCTCAGCCAGGCAGCTTAACCTCTTGCACTCAGCCTTAAAGAGCCATTTCTGGAAGAAAATGTCTACAATATGTCATCAGATATAACACCAAATGTGACATCAGTCCTTTAAAATAAATGGCCATACAGAAAATAGTCAATAACAGAGTGATCTAAAAGCAATGAGTCCCAGAGCCTTACATCTTCAATAGTAGGAGGAGGGGAAGGAGAAACAAAATGTAGAATTAATTAGGCCACTTCTGCTTTGGGTGTTCTTATTATTTTTATTGTGAGGTGATACTATAGATTTTAGAGTAGAATGTATTTCTTGACTAATGATCTTACATTTAAAAGATATGCTTTTTTAAAGGATTTTATTCCATTTGAGGGGGAAAAAAAGAACTTAGTACTTGTTGAAAAATAATTTTGACAATTTAAGAATTTTTCTTAAATCTTTTCTTTAATTTAATAAGGATTTTTACATTTTTTGCTATAGATAAGCCATTGTTTTCACAAAATTTCCTCATTGCATAGAGTTAATTTTGTAAACTCATTTACAAGTGAACAGAAAATTGTGATTTTTTTCATTGAAATTAAAATAATCCTTCAAATTTACTCCTCATACATATTTTTCACACTAATGATTTTCATATAATAAATATGAAAAATAGTAAATTGAATCATTCCATTTAGACAACATAGATACCTACCTATGTGATTATTCTAGTTGTAATTTTGGTATAAGAAAAAAAAAATATTCCCTTGCATATCTTGTCTTTTGTGATCTTGCAGTGACATTACATTGGAGCAGTTTACTTTCCAATAATAATCACCCTTTAAATTAATACCTTTTGTTAAAATTTGAGGGAGAATGACTCTTGATTTTTAAAGCGTTAATGAAAAGGTTAAAATAACTTTTTTTTAAATCTTAAAGGTTTTAATTTAATTCCATAAAAGAGAAAGCTAAGCTAAAACAGTTGATTTGATGCTGTTTTGTTTAGTAGAATTTTTGTAGTTCTCTAGTGATCATCAATATCCAAAGCACATTTTGAAGTGTAAGAACATTTAAATAAGGAATAAACTTTTTAATAGAAAAATATTCCTCTTTGTTTATTTCTAATATGTTTCTAATGCAAGTTTTTGTATTTGTAGTTCAACTAAAAATCAAATGCCAGGTGAATAAGCAGATAGATTTAGGTATAACATTAGGCTTACCTTTCTCACTAAAACTTATAGTTACTTTTGTTTAGCTTTTTTGAAAGATGCTAATTATACTTATCTTTTTTTAAAAAAACAACAAAAATAATGTGACATAAGGGCATTTTAGGATGTTCTGGAAATCAGTCCCTTAGTACTACTGTGTGATGCCATAATTTGTTGTCAGTATACAAAACAATTATATTTAAAATATAATTTTACAGCTTTAGTCTGAAAATATCTCTAAAGTATCAACAATATAAGTGTAATTTTAGAGTAATACTTATTTTTAAGAAACTATTTTGAATAAGTTAAAAGTTGAATACTCAAATTAAAGAATAGGTTAAAGAGAAACCCAGGTTGGGGGTGAGGGTAGAAAGATGGCCAAAGATGTTTTAAAATCCTGTAAGAGATAAAATTATAGTTAGTAAAAATGTTTACATGTAACTAGTCTTTGTGCATTTCCCATTGTTTTATATTTAGATCATAGAAGGTTGACTTCATTTGGGGAATAATTCATTTTTAAAGTGAAGAACCTGGAGTACCATGCACTGTATTAATATAAAAGAAAAACATCCAAAGGGAAATCTTGTTGGAGATTACTTATGTATTTTAGTTGTTAGCACCATCTTTTCCAGGAATTGATTTGATTTGAAGGAAAGCCTCTGGTGCAAAGGTGGCCGAGTAAATACCTGAAGACTAATGTTCTCTGTTCTCACGATCAATACCGGCCCCGTGACTCTACTTCTGGCTACCTTCTAGTTAAAAACAAATTTTTTAATTCTGACAATTTAATTGCCCTAGCCAAGTTCACATTAACTTGCTTTGGGGAAAGAAGATTTAGGTAATTTTTCAAAGAAAGAACCTCCAAAGTAGTTATTTGTAAAAGTCATTGTTGCACTGTAGGATTTTTTTTTAACTTTCTAGTTATTATCATATCCTAAAATTAAAATTTAAAACTGCTTAAATTTTGTGAAAATGGTCTATACCAGATAAAGATTAATATTTTAATTTCTAGAGTTTAAAATTTTCTCTTTTTGTATATATTCATGTATATGAATGTATAATTATTAAATATTCATTAGCATTCAAATACAAGGTACTGGATAAATTTGTTAGCTTATATTGCCTGATTCTTCTTATTGAATTTCAGAGCTAATAGAGATATTAATGATCCACTACCCATATTTTACAGAGCAGTAAACTCGAGGCTCAGAGAAGTTATATGCATATGGTCACACAGCTAGTTAGTGACAGAGATGAGACTAGAAGATAAGAAATCTTACTTCTAATAAGAACTAACATACTGTTTTTTCAGACTCCTTGTTTATTTTAGTTGGCATTTTATCATCAAGTTAAAAGAAAAAAAAGTAGGTTTAAAATTCAAGTGTTATAATAACTTTTATTAGCAAGGTTCCACTTCAGTGTATTTTTTATTTAAGTGATAAAATGAATCCTACTTGGAATATTTGCAGATTATAAGGGTATAGAAATATTTTAGAAAATCAAAAAATGGTAAGATTGTCTTTCCCATCTAAAGAAGAAAATTCTTTCTCGTTGTTGCCATTGCTTTTTAGTCAGATTCTATAAAATGGCAGATTATACCCTTATTCTTTGTCTTTGGTAGATGTTCATTTAGCAATATTTTTTGTTAATACAAATGTTTCTGTATTGAATGTCATAAATTCTTTATTTGATAGATGGATAAATAGAAGAATCATTAGCTGGAAATTGTCATTAAGGTAGATGTGGAATGTTACTTAACCTGCTAACTCAGCAGTACGATAAACTTGAAATATATTATATTTGGAGTTATCACATCAGTTATGTTTTAATTTTTTCTGGTAATAAATAATACTATGAAATAATTCAAAAAACAGGTTTTTGAAGCAACAAGATTATTCCCTGATCAAGTAACCGACATGCTTCTATCTCTTTAACTGACAAAACATATTGTTCTCTCTGTTAATGTAGCAGTTTCTAGAATTCCCTATTCAGCCGGATAAACAGATGATTTGCTTTTTAAGACATGGTAATGGGCTGCTCTAAGACTTTATTGACCTTGTCCCATGTCCCCAATATCCTTCTTTGTAAATGCCACAAATTATATACTATCAATATGTAATATGATATATTTTCTAAATTATTTCAGTGTAATAAAGGCAGGGATATATCTCTAGTATCTCAATAGAATAGAGTTTTGGTAGCCCTCATCATCTGATATATTAGTAAATCTATTACAAAACTCTGTGAAGTTATTTATTATTATTTTAGTGGTTGAGATGATGAATGTTGTTTTGAAAAGTAATTTTTCTTGAAATGGTATGGTGCCTAAGACTTTGGTACACAGTCTTCCACTTACCTTCTGAAATATTAACTGTGGCAGTCTGCTAATTGAGGAAAGGAAGAGAATCTGTGAATCTCAAGTAGAAAATATTCCCACATACCTTTTATCTTAACTTCATTCACACTATTCTGCGGACAAATCCACTCCTATCCAGTGGTTGCTTCAGAGCTTGCCCTTAATAATCTCACCAACACATTCAGCCCCTGCTGGAGCTTCTTTTTGAGGTTGGTGTACCAAGCCTTTAGTACTGACATGGATTAAGGCTGTGTAAAATGCAGCTAGAGACTCTTAAAAATTAGTATAGTTTTATATAATAACTGTAGCTTCAGGAATTATTTAGGTGAAAAAATAATGGAACCGCAACAAAGACAAAGGTAGATGTGGTATATTTTTACCTTATACTGTAAAAGAACTGAAAAAAATTTCATTCTTAGTGATCTTTTTGATATCCAGAAAATTTCTTGAGTTAAGACTGAATTGAACATATAACTTGTATTTAAATGATTCCAAAGTATGCCCTGACATCATCAAATTAAACGGTTAGTTCATTGTGGAATACACTGACACACAAGTGAAATATAATATCAGATACCTGTTTATAAAATGGTGATTAAATAATATAGTGTAGCTAAAAATAAAAATGTATTTTCCCCCAATGCATATAAACATTATAATTACCTTTTATTTTTACTTGGAATTGTTTTGTTTTAATTTTGAAAAAAAAATCTTTAGCAGAAAGCTATTAGACCACTGAGAATTGAACAACAGCGCATGTGGTGTGTATTAGAGTACTGTTGGTAATTTTACTGCTGCTAACTTAAAATCCTCAAGGGGGAGTTAATTACAGGAAAACCATTCTAAATATCAGTAAGCTGCATATTTTCCATGACAAGAGGGGTTTTAGCTCAAATTGAACAGTTCCAGAATCTGAGCTTTTTTCGTTTGATAAATTAAAAAATAAAATAAAAGTTAAAATCCCATATATACAATATACACATATTACTATCTTTTACATAAAACTTTCCCTTAATCAAAATACATTCTGTTTGAAGCAAATTGTTAACAAGATGAGAATGCATACATCATCTTTATTTCAAGATCTAAATTGAAATGATTGAAAATTAGAAATGTCTTGGGTCATTTTACATTATCTTGCCTTTAAATGTGCATTTATTTACTGAAAGTTTAAGCCATGTTATATTGCCACTAGGGACTGCCTTCCTCTGTAAATGTTTGCAGATTAAAGGTTTTTTTTTTTTTTTTTAAATAAGCTAGTGGAGCCTAAAGTCATGTATGGCAGTAATCAGGGAAAGTAATGAGCAAGTTGGTCCTGATGTGTTTGGCATATGTTCCTCAGACATGGATTTGGATGTGAAAATTTTCATAATTTACATTTTATGTTTGATTTTTTAAAAACCATTTTACCAGACTTTTTTTTATAAGTAAAAGCAATTCCTAACTACATATACATGTATGCCAACTTGTGTAAAAATGCACAAATTCCATTTTTTTTTCATGATAGGAAGTAAGAAATAACCCCCCATTCAGAAATTAGCATATTGATTAATATAATTGTCCAATAAGTAGTCACTGATTTACATCTTTTAAACCTCACATTTAAAATTTTTATTCTTGCAAGGACTAATTTTTTTAATAAGTGTGATAAGATAAAATTTTTAAATTTGAAATGATTGCTTACTTGGGGACTTATTATATGTTTCTCCAAAATAAATATTAAAACAATGAAGTAACTTCTTTCATTCAGCCTAAAATTTATGTCTTAACACAGTATACTTAATTATAACTTTGGAGATAATATATGCATTGATATGTAATATTTTAAATGATATGCAAATAATAGCAAATAGCTGTCATTTATATAACCCCTTTTTTGCAAAGTGTTTTATATATTTTATCTTATTTGATCTCATATATTTAAGAAAATGAGATTTAAGAAAATGAGATTCACTCATACATAATATGAGAATGAATAATTTATTAAAAAACTATTTCTCTCTTCCAACTTTTAGTTTTTACTATATTTTTAGGAGAAATTAGAACCCTTGAAGTATTAAAGTACCAGGAGAAATACTTCTATTTATCCAAAATAAATTGCATAGTCTGTTATAACAATGGAATGAATGAATTATAACTACAAATGAGTTGGCAATGATGTAAAAATGAAGTTTTATTCTATCCATAAATAACCTTTGACTACAAAACTGTAGATTATGTAGAATTAAAGATCTGGAAAGATCCTTAGATATTTATCTGGTCCAACTCCATTTTACAGAGAAAGAAACTGAGTCCCAAAGAGGTTAATTACTTGAATCAGTTTGCTTGCCTGTGATACAATTTATATGTTTACAACCTATTAGATTAATTTATTTTGATAAAGCGTGCTTTTAGTGCCATCTGACTCCACCCTAATTCTTTCTTGGGAACTTGTTTTCACTGAGCTGGATCTCTTCAGTCATTCTACAGGGAAAGCTTATGCCCTTGGTTCAAGGAATCAGGTGCACCAGCTCCAAAGACTAAATCAAGTTGTAAGCATGAGAAGTCAGGGCTTCTCAGTGAAGATCCGAAAGCTGCCTTTTTTCACATGGACTTTATATACCTGTTGTTTTTTTTGTTTTTTTTTTTTTTTTTTTTTTTTTTTTTTTTTTTTTAATGCACCAGAAACATGGTTCAACTTTTGTTCAAAATCTTTTAGGTAGCCTGTTTCCTGGTGGTCCATGAAATTGGTTCTATTTCTTCCGAACATGAAGGCATCCACACCCCCTGCTCTGTAGTTGAGTTAGAGGCTTGCAGTATTTGAAGTTCTGGTTTTCATTTCTAGTCCCCAGATTATTTCTCCCAGTTACTTCCAATGACTCCTCTGCTCCTTCTCCTAGTCTCATTGTTGGCTGTCGGCGCCCCCCAGAGCTCCTCCTTTGCAGATTGCAGAGATTTGTGTGTTTGCTTCTCTCTTCCTCCCTCCTGCTGCCTTGTCACACGTCCTGAGAAAATGGGCATGGCTCTTTTTTGCTAATGTATTTGTGGAGGCTTCTCTGGCCTGCCAAATCTTTTTTGTTGTGTTTACCCCCAGGGCGTCTTAGCCCTTTAGTTTAACCGCCTGGAGAGGTGGCTTTTGTACCTCAGGTTTCCTACCCTTATATTTTAGGAGAAGCTACTGTAGTCGCATGGAAGAGATAGGGAGGATGGAGAAAGCCAGGAAGAGATATGAATTGATAGGAACCAGTGTCTTCATCAGTGCCACTGATTCATTTGTTTCATCTCCATGGGAAGCAGCATGCTCAGTCTAAGATATGAAGGCCTCAGCCACCTTCTTACCTTATCTCAATTTTTATTTTCTCCAAATGCATCTGGATGTTATGTTATTCACAGAATGAAGTTTTCGCATCTTACTTCCCCAGTGACTTATGGAAAATTGAAAAGATTTGCCTGCTAACTGTGCACTTGAAACTAGAGATTTTCCTCCACCCCCTTCCCAATATCTCAAGAAGTGCTGGTTTTCAATCCTTCCCTTTCTTAACTATAAATAAATAAATGTGAGAAGTCACTGGTTCTGAGGTTGAGTTTAATGGGATAAGTATTCTTCAGGGTATTGTTACACTAGATTTGGGAAATGGACTGTCATATATACTTGTTTGCTATCCTGAGTACCTGTATGATGTGTGTGTGTGTGTGTGTGTGTGTGTGTGTGTGTGTGTGAGAGAGAGAGAGAGAGAGAGAGAGAGAAATGATTGACTAATTTTCTAAATACGAGTTATCGTCATTGACCAACCTTCCCTTATGTCAAATTTTTATTCCTCTCACCTTACTTTTGGTCACTTGTCTCTTTCCCTAAGCTGATAGACATTCCTGTTTCTTTTTTCATTTCAGCTTCAGATGAAGATATCCTTGCTAAAGGAAAACAGTCCATCAAGAGTCAGGCTTTAGGAAATCAGAACTCGGAAAGTGAGATTATCTTAGACGGCGATGATGATACCCTGTCATCCATGGAGGAGAAAGACTTAGAGAATTTGACTGGTAAATTCTGCAGTTGGGCAAATATTCAAACTAGTTTGCCCATCAATTTGCTTTATTTTTAGTTATGACAACTAAGTTCTATTTAGACAGTGAGAACATTTAAGTTAAAGAAAGATTGTTTTTATTTCTAATGTTTTCCCTCACTATCATCATGTTATAGCTGTTATTTCCCCTGACTTTTTGTGCTATGAACTACTACTTCCACATCTTTCTCAACAAACACTGTCATTATTTTAGGCTTAATTTTTCTTTTTATGGTCATGGGCTTCCATTTGGAGAAGTCATTCCACCCCCCCCCTTTTTTTTTTTTGTTAAAAACAACAAAAAGTACCCTTTCCCATTTACCCTTGGGGGCCTTGCTGTCTAATTATTGCAAAATTCTGCTTAGGTAATTAGTTTATAAACAAACCTAGCCTTGAAGTAAAAAGTTTGGTTTTGATACACCAATTTTACTAATTATGTCCCTCTTTACATTTAGCTTCTCCATATAAAGTAAAAACAAGGGGAAAAAATTCTTTCAAGAACCTAGAGATATTTTCTTCTCACAGAACTTCATGATAATAAGAAGCTAGATTTTTCAATATGATTGTAGTTGGAAATTTCTCAGCTTTGCTTGTAGGGCAGAAGAGAAGCAATAGGGGATAGATGGTCAATAGGACATTTGTTTTCCTTACTGTGGCATTTTAATATTTCACTAAGTGGCTTTGTTCCTCCTTTGCCTACAGTTCTTTTGATATGACTATTGAAAGGGCTACAAAGATAGAGCAGTAAGATGGAGATGAGTCCAGAATTTTTTTCAGCTGGAAAATAATGTCTTCTACTTTGGTAAATCTAAAACCTGGACCTATTGTTTATGAACACTTATTTTTAATTTTACTATATACTTTTTGATCAAGGAAAACAGAAAGCAAGACAGGATATGCAGTCTGTAGTGAAGGCTATGTAATTCTCAATAAAATAAAAGTAATTGGAGCATTATGCCTGGTGATTTTTGTTCCCTTTCTCCCTCCCTTCCCCATTCATAGGGAGAAGAGGAATTGTTCATCTCTATCTACCTTTCCTACAAAACTCACGCCCATTTCCTCCTCTTTTATTATGCTTCTATTCCAGCTTCTGGTAATACATTCATACTGTAATAGAGGTGAAAGGGGAGTTTAATTATATAATCTTGACAATGGCAATAGGATTAAGAAGTAATCCTCACTAATAAAGTGGTGTGGGTTAGAAATGAAGTGGAAATTGTCAGGGGTCTTCTGTAGGACCTGGGCTGCCCTGGATCCTGCAGCTGTCTGTTCACCCCATAATTGAATGTCTGAAAGTGATTGAAAAAATGTTATTTCTCCTCTGGATTACATGCTAATGTACAGAGGGCAAAAGGAGACAGCAAAAGAACACATAGCTGCTTATTTCATCCATTTATAAGGATGAGCTTAGGGAAATCATGGCCGTTCTCCTGCTATCTGCTGCCCATCTGCAAACACAATGTATTTGTACATTGGGAATAGGGGGCAAAGCCTTCTCTGCTCTCAGTAGAGCATCCTTTCTATTGTCCTTCTGGCGCACATTAAGATTGATGTTAGATTAAAGACCATCACCGTTCTAACAATCGATGGAAATGACAGGTCATCTGAATTTCGGGGCAGTTATTCACTCACTGATTGCCTGACTAGTTGGACTACTGTATTAATTCAAAATTTTAAGTATCACTCTCATGTTGCTTTTTTGTCCCACAAAGAATTTGAGAAATTACAAATTGGTTTCAGATCCTTAATTTTTCTTAAAATTAAAAAAAATCCTGAAATACAGAGTAAACAAATCTATATATGATTATCTCTACTCTTTATGTGTGTACACATTTAGTGTCTCCCTCATTTTTTTTTTTTTTTTTTTTTATGTTTGGGTCTATAGACTCTAGACTGTTAAATCTGAAGTGATTCCATTGTTTTCAGTAGCAATCTGATTTGTCTCTTTGATAAACCCTGTGGAGATTTGATTATTCCAATAAAAATTCATTCAGTTGGAAACCCACCCTCCAGCTGTTTAATCCCTGAATCCCCAAACTACATTAATACTGTATTTGGAACCACTGAGCAATATTTAACAGCAGAATGGAAGGCATACTAAAGTAGAATTTTTTATAATTCTTTTCATGAAGGTTAGTTAAGATGAAGCATGAGATTTTCAGAACTAGCACCCAGACTACAGAGAATGCAGTAATAAGGATGACATTATTAACTTCACCGAAGAGCTGATCTTTTGTGATCTAGCTCTAGTTAGAATCTGAGTCCTTGTCTTGGAAGCCTGCTTAGTTTTCTCCATTTCCGTACTTACTGCTTGGGTAATGGCTACTTGCTGGTTGGCAGCCTGGGGCTTGCCCCGATGTGAAATGTGAATGAATAGTAGAATCAAATTCTATCTGACTATGGGCATTGCATACTCACTACAAAGCAATTGCATACCAATTTACCAGGATCATTAACCAGCTGTTATAGGCCCAAGGGTCTAGAAGTCTTTGCATTAGTGGAGGAGGATAGGATCGGACAGAATCTGGGGAGGTTGGGGAGAGGGGGGAGTAGGAAGACACTAAATAGTTGTAGTGAGAATCAGAAAGAAAAATAACATTTCTAATCAAGTTTCTTACACATTTGGTGTTTCCTTTCTATATTCTACAGGTCCTGTTAGCTTGAGCACACCAGCTCAACTTGTGGCCCCTTCTGTGGTGGTGAAGGGCACTCTTTCTATCACCTCCTCTGAACTCTATTTTGAAGTAGATGAAGAAGAGCCGAACTTCAAGAAAATTGACCCCAAGGTAAGAAGAGGACAAATGTATTAGCTTATCTCCTCACCACCCTCAAGCTTTTTGTTTGTTTTTTTCCCCTGTTAGTGGATTGTTTAGAGTTTATTTGGGGAAAGGGGGCATAAAGGAATAGGGGAGACTAAGGAAAGGTTTGGGAAACACCCAGCTACATTCTAAAAGATGTGACTTAAATTTTTCATTGAGGTATACTCTGCTTTCTTGTAAGCCCTTTTCCCCCTTATATAATCTTGAGTTTCACTTGCTGGCTATTTTAATGTAGTTTATTTATGTTAATAATAATTTCCTCTTCGATCTAGTATTAATTAACTTATTATTAGGGTAAGGATGGGGAGTTTTACAAATTCATCTTATATAAAAATATCATAGGGGACCCGAGATTGCAGTTTGAAAGGTTTTAATGTTTTCCAAATATAATTCTAATATATATTGTTCTTAATTGTTTAGTCTCTTTGACTTACTGCTCTAAATGCCTTGTTTATAATACATATTTCCTAGAGTACATTGTTGAATTTTTTTTAAGGTACCATGTGTAGTTTCCTAAATTTAAACCAAAAATATCTTAATATTTTTTTAAAATTACTTTTTAGACTCACCTAACTTTCATTATTCATTTAGGCTACAGGAATAGTCATGAAGCTAGGAGGAAGATTTAAAATTATATTTATTTTTATAAAACTGAAGGTTAAATTTCTATTTCTGAGCAGCAACTTTTTCTTAAAAGAAAAAACTCTGCCAAGGAACAAGGTGTTTGGAAGAGTAGCAGGGCAGTCTTAAACAAAGCAAACTTTTACTACAAATGTTTATCTTGAGTTTAGACAAGGGAAGGAGCTTAGGTAGAAAAAGTTCTTGGAAGTTACTATGGTGCTGTTATTAAATCTTTTTTTAAAAAAATTAAATAGTTTAAGTCCCCTGCAAGAACCACTAAGTTTTTTATTAAAAAGATTAATTTAAATCTCAGTATGTTCAACCATTTGCTTTAATCTTTCTGCCTTTATTTAGAAGAAATGGGTAAACTGTGTGACTGGAAGGAATTGAAAAAAAAGAGTTCAGCTATGACAGTGGACTTGAACAGTTTTTGAAATTTGAATTTTTGTAGTTATTCAAAGAGAAGTCCTGATAAATCCTTATAAATCAAGAATATACAATTAGGCAATTTTGTTGCATTGATTAGCTTCTTGGACTCCATTGTATGTTCAAATATAGCTAAAATTGATAGGAAGAGGGCCTTTAAACTTTAAAAATTATTTTAATTCTACAATTACTGGTAGTTGGCAGGTCAGCTTAAAATACTAGATCAGTGAACAGGTATTTGAATGGGCTTCTTCTTAGGTTAGGAATCCTCTTATGCCTAGTATCATTCGAACAGCTTTGGGAACAGCTGTACTTTCTGTTTTTCTGTTGTATTCTGTCCAGCATCATTTAATTTCTCTTTCATTGTTGCCTGTTAAGAATTGAGCAGGTTTCTGGTTCCCTAAAGACTATCCTGTACCACAGCAAACTGGCTAAACATATCTAGCAGGCATTAGATCTGGGTCTGGAAATTACAGATATGTAATTTGTAAAAATAAATTTAATAATATGTAAATAAGTAACAATTTTTCCAATGTCATATTATTTGAACTTTTGATACCATAGGCCTGAATGATATCTGTTTTTGATAAGTTAGAGAATTGAAGTCAAGAGATTTGTATTAAGGACTTTTTTTTGCGGGGGGGAGGGGGGCTCACTGGCTTGTATTAAACTGAAAGAAGCAGGAGAAAAGTAAAGATTTACAAAATTAAAAATTCGTTTCTTGAATATTTTTTTAAGCAGAAAGATCATGGAACCTTAAAGATTTTATTTCTACTTTAGAGAAGAAATTTGACTTCAGGTGTTGGTTTTAGTATTGCTGGTTTCAAAGTAAAAAGTTAGTAGTTTTTAGGTTTCAGCTCTTCTTGGGGCTTCCTTTTTTCTTCTCTTAATCATTAGTTATTTACCAACACTTATTTACTTCATAGGATCATTGGTAAAGAAAGCATTTTGGAAACCTTACTGTTCTATGTCAATATAAGTTATTTTTATTAAAAGTGGTTTAGAAAGTGTCCCTAAGAATACTACTATATTTACAGTTTTTCATACTTTTTGTCTGAATCTCAAAGAAAAGTAAGCCTAGGTTTCTGTTTTTAAATTTAAAATCATCACTGATAAGATCACAAATTTTTATTTTTCAGTTAGAAGTATGTTTTGTTTAGTTTTAAACCAAGAAACAGTAATCCCTACAAGCTAAACCCATTTTTATTAGGTGAGCCATTTTTCAGAACTCAAAGTGGACTCTAATCCCCAATCCCTTTGCCTTAGGCTTTTCATTTGTGTCCAAAGAAAAAGATTGTTTCTACTTTACTTTCTTTTCTTAGAAATTTAGAATTGCTTTACATTCCAAGTTTGAGGTACAAACTTAAATGCTGAATAAAGATCTTTGATATAACTATATTTTAGCAAATTTTTAGTATGATAATTATTTTAAATATGGTTTTAATAGGTAGCAATGTAATAACTTTTCCTAATATTTAATATATTTTCCCTACATTTTTTCATTCATATTCCAAGACTTTGAAATAATTTTGTGTTGCAGATTCATACTTTTATGTTTTTCTTATGCATCAGATATATATATACACCCTTTTCTCCATTTTAATTGCCTCTAACCCCTTTCAAAACATATGCAAAATATGCCCAGTAATCATTTTGTAGTGGAATGAAATAAAAAGTTAGTTTTTCTGATGTTTAAATACTCAAAAAAAGAGAATACTATAAACTTAAGAAAATTGTATTTCTCTTTTACCTCTGTAATAAAAAATAAAAGGCTTTAATCCTTTCAATTTAGACATATGACTTAATATAATTGACTTAATATAATTTCCATTTTGTGCTTTCTTGTATGGTTGTCTGATCCATTGCTAAGTTTTATTATTTACTTAAAAGCCTGGAGAGGATAAATGGTTATAGGAGAGAAAATCAACTAACAGCATTAATAATTCAGAGAAGATCTATAAATGTTTCCTTGCATTTCAAAGTCAAATTGAAATAGTTTGTTTTTTAGTTACGGGATAAGAAAGCAAATCTATTAATTTTTAATGTGAATGAATCACATTTACTAATTAAGGTTGGACACGTACACATCTATGTATATGCAATATATACATGTATATATTTTTATATATATGTATACATATACATATATATATAAATTTTTATCTGTTTTAAAGCACAGACTTGTCAGTAATAAATTAGCAGATTAAGATTATATCTGTATTTGTGAATGTTAAAGATCAGACTTTGGTTTAATTCTTGCATACTTTAGCTTCAAAAGTTGTTTTTTTATTTGAGACATTGTTACACTTCAGATTTCACCTGACCTGTTTAAAAACAATCCACAAAAGTCGATGCAAAGTTAAAGTAATACTTTATTACTGTTTTCAACAAGTGGGTTTAGGGTGAGGATAGAGGTGCAAGAGAGAGAAGGGCACATAATCTGAGTTGGCACTGAAATACATTTAACATCAGTAAAACTTTTAAAAGAGAAATTTGTACATATAGTTAAATAATTTTTTTCACTTGGTGACAACATTCAGGCAAACAAAAAACAAAATAGAGGAGATAAAAGGAGGAAAAGACTACTATACATGGATTTGAAAATGTACCTTGGGTTTCGTTTTGTTGTGGCAAAGTCCGATTGCTTCTTTTGTGTGAGCTTTTAAATTCACTTTTTTTTTTTTTGGAAGAAAGGTCACTCCTGTACAAGATTTGTTTGTTTTTTAAAATGTTCTTCCATCTGGTGGTGAGGATTTTTCTTTCCTTCTTCTTGGTTGGTGATTAAATAAAAATTTGTATTTTGGAGTTTTTGCTTTTCCACTGTATGATCTAAGTATGTTGTTGTTTTTCTAAGTAATCTCCACCACCCTATAATTTATCCAGGCTTTTGGGATTGGTGAGAATCTCTCTGGCCAACCTCCAGGTCTGTTTGGCTGCGCTCTCCAGAGCCGAATGAGGCTTGCCCTGAAAGAGGTCGAGGTTGGGCAAGAAATAATGGGGGCACCGGCGGCACTGCAGACAAGAGATGAGCTGCAGCAGGATGCCGTTGAGCCGGTCTCCCAGGCATGCTTCATCCCAGTCAGTTTCCCGAGGGTGTTTCTCACACTCGTACAGGAGCAAGGTTTTCATATGGTAGTTATTGAGCGGCTGGCCCGGCAGCTCCAGGTGACGGTCCCGCAAAGTCTTCAGCACTGACAAGCACTTGTTCCGGCAGCCACCCATCAACAGTCGGTTCTCAGCCTCTCCGAACTGCAGCACCCAGGCGTCACTCTCCGCCGAACTCTGCTTGCCTGTCAAGGAGTAGCACTCCTTGGAGAGCAAGTTGAACCCTTCAGCCTTGACCTCTGCCACCCGGTTGGGGCCAGGCCAGGGGATGTGGGGCATAGGCCATTGGGCCGCACTGCGGGGCCAGATCCCGGTGCACTTGAACGCCGGGGTGATTTGCACCACGTAGCGCTCGCGGATGCGCAACTTCACCTCGCTAGTGTCCGCAATCATTTTCACCACATCCCGGTAGCTGCACTTGTCTACTGCCTGCGCCACCAGTGTCTGGAAGCGAGAGCGGATCTTGCGCGCAGAGAGGTAGCCTGATGCGGTGATGAACTCCACCCAGAGAGACATGCTTCGCTTACGACCGTCACTCAGCTTGAGTACTGCACAGCCAGGCAGTGAGCCATCGTCCACAAAGTTGAAAACGCCCATCTGGTTGAGGTAGAGCACCACCTCAAACTCGGTCGGAGAGATGACTTCCAGCCCTTCGTAACGGGCGTCGATCTCACTCAGGGAGCTGATGAAGCGAGGCTCTTGCACCTCCACTTCTTTAAGCACATCTGAGACTACTTTGCAGACCTCGCGGATCGTCTTGGCGATTGCCGCCTTACGCGCCTGACAGCGCTCCGTATAGTACTTATTGAGCTGGTACACCAGCTTGGCCTGAGCCGCGATCATGTTGGGGCACAGGTCCGGGCTATACACCGGGGTCTCGCAGTACGTTGAGGGATCCAAGGTTCACTCACTAGTGGTAGCCCTGCAGCTCGCAAAAAAGGCAACCCGCCACTTCAGCTCCCCCCCCTCCCAATTTCACTTTGCTCTTCTTTTCCACCCAGTTGTGGAGCTTCTGTGTCTGGCTCCCCTTTTTTTTCCTCACTCCACCTCTTTCTGTTACTCCCCCCCCTCCTCCTCCTCAAAAAAAGAGTGATTAAAAACAAAGAAAAAAATACCTGAAATACTTTTGGTTGTTGTTACTTCTTTTGATTTTTGAAATGAAGTTGTTTTGGGGGATGCAATAGGTACGCAAAAGGATCCAGACTTATTCTCAAAGGGATGGAATTTTAAAAGAGACAGCTCCAAACAAACTTGGAAACACCAGTCCGTTAAGTGCTAAGTGCAGCCTTTAATTTAAAAAAAACAAAAAGCTAAATATTAATGTAGGCTGAATGGTTCATTGGAAAACTTATATCTAAGGATGCAAGAAGTCCTCGGTCTAATAAGGCCCGATGTAAATGAGAGAGTTTGCACTCTGTTTTATCCCTCCCACAAATTCAGAAAAGAAGGCTGTAATTAATGCTCTGGGCGGAAAAGTGCAACTCAGTCCATGGCAGCATCCGAGGTTCACAGGAGGTGTGCTGCTTTCAGTGTTTGTCTCTGCCTCTTGGAGCGCTTCTGTTGTGGTGGTTTCTTTCTTTTCCTGCCGGAGGCGTTTTCTGGACCCAATTTGTTTGATTTGAAAGGATATCTTGTTTTTCTCTAGGTACAAACCAGTGGAAGTTTAAGATTCATTTCTGTTTTGTAATTTATAATTCTGTCTCTCACAAAATCTGTGTTATCTTGACGAAGTTGTTGCTTGCGTTGCATCTGGGGTATAGTTGTTATGGCCCTGGGTTTTTCTCCTCCTCCCTCTTTATGTCGCTTTCAGAGAGAACCTCTATTTTTGTCTCTCTTCCCCCCGCCCTTCTCTTCTGCCTCCTTCTGTCTGTCTCTCTGTCTCTGTCTCTTTCCCGCTGTCTTTTTAAGCCCCCTCCCCTCACTCTGGTGTGTGAGCCTCAACCTCTCTCTTTCTCTGTCTCGAGGTTTGCTGGAGTTGTTTAGTTTATGAATGGTCCCTGGGCCATCGTGAAGTGGGTGGAGCGTCGGATCATACAATCGCAGTCCGAGCTGTCACTGCTGCAGCCAATCCTAGAGAGGATATATGCACGTTAGAACCGGGTAGCTGCCACCACTTCACGTGATGGAGAAAGGGGGCAAGGAGAAGTAGAGAAAGAAGAGGAGATCGTAAAGCCATATGCAGACTCCAAAAGAATCCAAGCGCGCATATATATCACTACCCTCTGATGGAGGTGGGGGGTGGGGAGGGGAAGATGAAGGTATAGTCCTCATCAATAGCTAAGAAGACCGTCTCTGTTGGAAATAGCAGGAATGTAAAGTGGGGAGGGAGCAGAAAGAATAGTACAGATTTAGAAAGGTGCAGGGTTTTGTTTTTATTTGGGGGCTTTATTTTTTTTTTCATTTATTTGTTTTTGCATCCTACTAATATGCAGGGACAGAATGCAAGTCATTTTACATAAATTATTTTTTACTTATGGCCAGTTTTGTGGGAAGAGTAAAGGATTTGGTCGGGGCAAGGCAATTATTTTTCTCTCATTTCTCCCTCTCTAAAGTCTTCGGTTCCCCCCTACACGTCGCTGCAGAGAAATGTAGCTGGGGACAGGAGAGGAGAGAAGATTTTAGCTATGGATTTTAATCCTGAAGATAAATCTTTAACTGAAATTAGGACCCTGTGGAGAAAGTGATTGGAGCAGAGTAGTTTCCAACATCTTATTTTACTTAATGATGTTTTGCTTCCTCATTTTTATGCAAAATATTCTATTTATTAAGGCATAACTTCTACTAAATAACGTTAATCTCCCTATTATTTTAATCTCTGTAAATATTTTGACCATTTTGCCGAAGTAGCACACAGCATTAAAGTGTAAACCAGTTAAAATTTAAAAATACACTGATACTGGAATTCTCCATAATTTGAGGCGATTTTAAATAGAGTTTCTTAAGTAGAACTAATTATAACTTCTAAAAGTAACTTGTTTCGAAGTGGATTTGCTTTAAAAGCGTTACTGCTATCTTTATTCTTTTATTGCTCACTTTGGAAACTATTTTAAAAGTTCAGTTTAAGTCAGTATGTGCAAATTTAAAAACCGCTTGCATTTTTTGTTATCTTTGCAAAGTAAAATTGATATCCTAGAACGCCCCTCTCCCCATTTAAAAAAAAAATTCCAGTCTTTGCGTTGTTCTTCAAACCTACACTCATTGTAGATAGTTTTAATTGGGGAAGAGTAAAATTGAGAGGCATTTTTAGGTTGTTTTGTTTTGTTTTACTAGAAGTGTTGAAACTTGCAGCCAAAAAAAAAAAACAAAACAAAACAAAAAAAACAAAAAACAAAAAAAAATCTCAGGAGTGTGCCTCCACTGCCTTTAAAACAAACTATGCACCCAGGGGATAGACAGATCTCTTTTAGTTAGATTGCTGAGGCAGGGGCGTCTGACTTTTATCTAGGTAGGTGACCTTGGGTGAATCCGCTGGAATTAGAATCAGCTGTATGGATGCGGGTTGATCACTCGATTTTCCTGATGGACTAGTAGTGCGTTGTAAAGTTGAGAGAACGCCACTAAGAATCTGGGGACTTGAACCAGTTTCTGAAACTAAGCGAATTTCGAGCCCCTCTGTTAGATTGGAAGGAGCTCAAGGCTCAGGCATTCTCTCCTCCGTAATCTGTAGCAGCTGCCCCCCCCCCCGTTTACTGACCACCACCCCGTTTCTTCTTCTGCCCCTCGAGTGCACAAGAATTTGTCCAGAATTAGCAGGCTTACTTCGGGAGGTGGGATGTGTACTTAGGGCTGCTTTTTTGCTGTGAAGAGCAATGGGAAAGGCGTTTTCGACCGTTGGAACAAGGTGACTTTGGGGCCGGTGCCGACGTGGGCTTTTTGCCTAGCCCATCGCCGGCGGAGGAAGCACCATGCCGCACTGGGAGGGGTAGGGGGAGGTTTGAGGTGGAGAAGGAGGCGAGCCATGGAGGCCGGGATCGAGCGTAGTTTTGAGAGTGCTGGGAGAGAAGTGCCACAGACCTAATGGAAAAGGAAGCAACTTCGAAGTTAGTGCAGTGAGGTGGGAAACCTTGACCTGTTACTGGTAGCAGGGCTATCTATTCATTTCTCAGTCATACCCGCACTCTGGGAATTATTAACGGGTGGAGAAGGCCACTTTCCTTAGGGAAGTTGTCAAACCAGACCCCAGAGTCCTATGGCCCAGCTTCTCTGGAGGGCAGTTACTCCGAGAAGACAGATGACTGGGCTAGCTAGGGTGCGGGAGCGGCCTATGATCATTGTTCTTAGGAGGGAAGCAGCTGAGGCCCCAGAGGTTCCGCTTCTCTTCCCCTAGGCGGGGCACCTCCCTCTGTTCCAGGGAGTAGTGGTTTGCAGATATCCTGTAGTGGGTTGGAGGAATCTCTAACCTGATCGTCTGGACCCAGTTTCTCAAGGCTGATAGCTATTTGTGAGGAGAGCGCCTTCCCCCTCCCTCCCTCTTTTTTGTCCTGCTCTCCTTCCTTTATCTTTCCTGCCCGGAGCCCCGAGCTTCTTCGGGAATGGCGGAGAGCAGAGATTGGAGCCAGTGGAAGCAGCATAGAGTGAAAGGCACTCTGTGGAGATACGTGCACGCACGCAATCATCCTGTCTTGCTGATCCACCTTCTTTTCCTAACTACTACTTCGCCAAATAGCCCAAACGTTTTCAACTCCCACTACAATTTCCCCGGCTTTTTTTTCCCTTCCTTTTACATAGTGGCTGAATGATGATACAGTGTTAGAAATGTTTTGATTTAAAAACAATTCATTACCAATTTATCCTGAGGTAGGAGTGCTAGTAAATAATAAATCAGTTAAACAAAGCCAACTTTAATTTATTGCCCGAGCACTAATTAGAAACATCATTTGAGCAATAAACTTAAACACTTCCAGCAGATAGCACCATGCAACTCTCCCCTCCCCCCCGGCCGGTTGGGCCCCCCCCCCCAATTCCTTGTCTTTGCGGCTGCCCTACATTAAGAGCAGCTTCATCTTTGTATTTGCGGATCAGTTCTTCCCCAAGATGAATAATTGAAGGGGGAACAGTATCCAAGGAGGCTGTAATTGAAGAGCCCTTGTCACCTCTGCTTTTATGTATGTTAGTATAGAAGTCCATCAGCAGCTCCTTGATGGTGTATTAAAACGAAGTGGCAGCCCCTTCTGGAGGAGATACTGTATTCTATTAAAAGGACCAAGTGAGAGAAAGGAAACTCTCAAGGCTAAAAGCCACTTGAAGTCTTCAGACCAATTGATCTGTATTCTCTAGTTATAATCCGTCTCATCATACTTGAGTTAATGAGGCAAGGGAGTAAGGTGGGGGTGGGGGAGATCTGATGGTCCTTGACAAATTCATTAGGGAGGCTGGAGGACATTTTATTTGACTGTTAAACATCTTGTTTGTTTGGTTTAGGCAGTGCCAATAGCAGCATGCTACTGCCTGGAGCAATGGTGTTTTGCTAGGGAGAGCTTCTTCTGCAACGGATACTTGAAAGGGGGAGGGGGAAATATTGGTAAGGTGGTTTAATTTTTTTTTTAATTGTTGGAGTGTGTGTAGTATGATTTGGGTACTACGATCTCGGTATTAGGCTTATCTTAATGAAGCATTATAATAGATGAAAATACTGGGGGTGGTGATAGGTGCTTTTAGAAGCTAGTTATTTTTAAAAATAACTTTATTTAGAAAAATATGCCCTTTTAAATTTTAAATAAAAGTTATATCAGTTATTAATTATATATAAAAATACAGATGGATATGTGTGTATATGTAAATGTATATATAAAATACATATATGCATATATTACTAGAGAGAATACAGTTTTTGATCAGGCTCCTAGTTTTATATTTGTGTTGGATTTTGAATAAATGAGATTTTATTAACTCTTTTTGTCTTTTTAAATAAGTGGCTTATGAATGGGGAAAATAACCTTTGAAATATTTTTGTTTAATCATTCCTATGATTTGCAAGAATTTCAATTCAAGTGAAAATTTGGCATATAACATAACTTTAGGATCTATCATTTGCTTTCTTAATATAGAAAGCTACCTCTGGAAGTATATATTCTTCAAATAATACAAAGGTTGTTGCTATGCACTGAAGTAGAACATAAAATATTAAAAACATTTTAAACTGAAAAATGGACAATTAAGCTAAAATATAAATGTTATGATAGTTCTTTGCTTATTTGGTAACATTGTATTATGTTTTCTAAGACTCTTGCTCAAGGGTAACAGTCTAAAATGCATAATTTTCTTGCCTCCAGATTTTTTTTTTTCTCCCTAGATAACTGCCTTCAAACAGCTTCAACCTAACTGCTTTGCAGAAACAATTCTGTACTTCCATTTTTAGAAAAATAGCATAGGAAAAGAACTAATGCCCTTTGTCTGTCATTTTTATACATTCCTGCACTGCTGATGAAGCTTAAACTGCTGCAGGGAATGTGTAGATTTGAAAAGAAATGATTCACTAGTAGATGTTGGGTTTCTCAACAGTAAAACCAAACTAATGGCTGAAGTCAGGGCTTCTGTCGACCTGACAGTTATAATCCTGTTTACATTTCCAGAGAATACAAAGTCCTTAAACTGTGGATTGTTTTTATTATTTGCTGATGTTAGAACTATGTTTGCTGAGTTAACCATGCCATTCATTCTTAAGTTTATCATACCTGGGAAACTTGGAAGGTGTCCTTTTAATTACTGTAGGAATACTGTATGTTTCACTAGCCTTTAATGAGCAGTACATAAATCTTGAACTATTTGATTTTGTTTCCTAGCAGATCTTATAAGCATTGTAAAATTATTGGATTGTTTATTATTTTCTTTTTAAAATATTGTGTAGAAATGTGTATGGATCCTGTGGGTTTTGGGGGGAAGGAATGCTCATTTTTTTACTTGACTAGCTCATTACTTTTCCTTTGCATGGAATTTTTTTTTTCGTTTTTGTTATTATGACTTAAATGTTATACTCAGATGGCTACCTTAACAATCACATTTCTTTAAGACATTTTAAAATGGAAATCCTCCAACTTAAGAATTCTACCCAGTAAAACTAGAAAAATGAATTGTTTTCTAAATACTTAAAAAAAAAACCTGTTAGATGATGAAATGGAAGTAATATTACAGTGGCTGGAATATGTTTTCTAACAAATGTTCTTAAGTGTTGTGCTATTTACAGTGGAAAAAAACATGTCAACTTTTCAATATTTTGATTCAAAGGGCCTCTATTATGTAAACAAATTCCCCAAATCTAAAAGTGGGTATGGTAGAGATTGTTTCTAAGCTCTTGATGTTTGATATTCTGGAATTCTTCTGGAATTATCAGTTAATTTTTATTCTTAACAGTTCTCTGATATGGTCTTCTAATCATTTGAAGAGGTCAACTATTTTGTTGGAGTTAAATTTTTTTCATTAAAAACCACCTATTTTTAAAACCATAAATGTCTTTGGTTGATGAACAAAGTACTTAAGAAAAAGAAATTATATTAAAAATGATCTGTAGTTAGATAAAACTCATAGTTTACTTTCCAACAATAAGTCTATTATTCTACAGGATGATAAATGAAAATTTTAAAATGTATTTTCTGTTTATAATAGCCCTGGGACCATTGGAGTTCTTTTTTGGTGTGTAAATAAATAGTGTTGTTTGGGCATAGATGGATTACCTAATTTTTAAGAATTGCTACTTAATTCTAATAAACTGTGTATAGAAAAGAGGCACTAAGGTTTATGAAAAGGTTTTGTTCAGTTTTCCACAACTTGGTATGTGTATAATTTAATCATGCATAATTTAATATCAATTGTAAAGCAATCAAATAAAGTATTTACATTGCAGAAAAATGAAGTATATAGCTTTTTAGCTGGAAGCTAACAAAATAGATATTATTATATATATTTTAGCTCAAAATATATCCATTATCATGGATACTTCTTCCTCAGAGTGTAACATCCCAACAATTTAGTCTTAGAGAATTGTTATGACTGAAAATGTTGATACTTTGTAGCCAATCTGGCAATTGGCTTTTCCAAAGGTAGCTGGGCTAATCCTCAGACAGCTGACGTTCATCTAGTAACTGAACCTGTACTCAAAAGCTTTCTGAACTTAGAACTCCTGCCAGAGCTTGATTGTGTTTTCATGGTATAACCTTCAAAGAATTCAGGGCCACCTCCACATCTTTTGGATGAAATGTCAGAGTAGAATCTCTGTATGTGTGTATGTGCATTTATGTATATGTGTAACCTGTATACATATGTTGTTAGTTAATGGTTTCGGTTGTTTCTGACTTTTTGTGATGCCATTTAGGATTTTCATGCTAAAGGTACTCCTTTCCTTTTTCTAGCTCATTTTATAGAAGAAATTGAGGCAAAGGGAGTTAAATGACCTACCCAGGGTCACACAGCTAGTAAGTGTCTGAAGCTGAAATTGAACTCATGTCTAGATGACTTCTGGCCCAGCACTCTATTACAGTCTGTTTCTGTCCTATATATACTTATTAGACATAACATAATTTCATTGTATTAAGAAGACAAAAATGACTTCTGTTTCCTTGATACTTTTTAAATATCATTTTCTGGAAAATGTGAATTAGGTATCTTCAATGAGTTTTTTACTCTCATAATAAGTTTGTCATAATGTATTAATAGTGATTGATTTATTCTTGAGAACTAACTTTTATTTTAATTAGAAGAGATAATAGTGTTCTCATTTCTGGATGATGAATCTATATATAATCATGATATAATTTAATGGATAAAGAGCTGGCCATGACATCAGGTAGACTTAGTCCAGCCTCTCATATTTACTAGCCATGTGATCCTAAGCAAATCACTTAAACCTTGGTCCCTCTCTACACTATCACCTCTCTAAAACTGAGATATAGCTAGCTATTCCTTGTACCGATGAAATTACAGGTCCTAATTGCCTTCCCTCATGTCCCCCAAAAATGTTTTAGAAAATGTTACCATTATTCTTGATTTTAAAAGTAGGACAATGAATAAGAATCCTAAGTGGTGAGGCTGAAAAGGACATGATTGCTCATGGATTCTAATTGTCTCATTCATCAAAAGACCGGAAAGATTCCTCACTTGTCCAGGATCATTTCCATGTTCTTCAACCATACTTTCAATATGGGTATTTTCTTTTTTTTTTTTTTATGAGTATTTTGGATTTAAACTAGATTAACTTTCAGATCTTCGTCGCTAGTAGCTTAAAATATCTAAACATAAATATAAATGAAAAATTCTTGTATGATTAACTCAGTTATTCAATGGTTGTATAGCTTGTCAATTATTCAGTTTCTTTTCCTCTTGAATGAATTTCACCTTACCTGAAGATAGGCAGGAGGAGGAAGAATGCATTAAAGTATATGTGGTAAGTATTGTAACTTGTTGCCAAAGAAAATTTTTAAAATTACAGTCTGGTTCAAAACACGTGCCATATTTTATATATGAAGATAATAAACTGACCCCCCATAATCTGTAAGAAATTTGTTTGGAGTTATTTGTAACAGTAGCTAATAATTGATTTGCTCAAAGCCAATCATCCTCTTTCTCTTGTAGCTGATAGCATACATTTTTGAAATATCTGGATAGGGTTAGGGTTAGAGTTAGGGTTACATTCTATGTCAGGTGATGGAATCTTTCTCGGTTCAAAGAAAGATGTTTTTGGAGTAATCAAATTTTTGATCTTGTCCTTATGAGCAACATGCTGTTGCCAATCTAAAATTAGGTAAAAACAAATTGCTACCATTTTATGTCTTCATGATTTTTAGGATGTTCTTGTAAGGACCTATATTTAACAAAGGACATGAAATGCAGCATGTGAATAGCATTTACATAGCTTTTTACAGTACTTAATGTCTTAAATCTGAGCAAACTAGTCTTTTAAGTTTTTCTTACTTATCTTCAAATTTGCTGAAGGCATCCTACTCCCATTACTCTTTTGGTATTGATTTGACACCTGCTAATTATAAAGCTTTGCAATACTTGTTATGTTTCTATTGGAAATACAAAGCTATAATCTTTTGTGTACAGATTTTGCTATAAAAAAAACAGTACGCTCATTCTTAATATTTTCCCCAACTTTCTTCCTTTTTTTTTTGTGAACGAGAGCTTAAAAGTGATGTGCAGAGAGATTTCTACCATTTTTTATAGTGGTGAAAAAAAAAATCCCTTGTTGGCTCCTGTTACATAGAAAAGACATCTGTGTAATCTAATTGAAATAGTATTTGATGATCCAAGGATTGGAAACTTTTTTTTTTAACCATCTTAAAGTAAAGCTGGGATGTAAAACAGCTGTCTTGGTCTATGGCTTTCAAGGCTCTGCTAATCTGTTTCTTCTCTACTTTTTTCCTTTCTATCTTCCTTTATTATCTCTGGATCCTAAGGAGTCATTCTCTTATTTTGATTGGTTTTGTGTGCTGGAAATTCTGAGTTGGTGGATTTAAATCGGTTCTAGGTAGAGAGAAAAAACTTTGATCTATGGCTCTAACTGTTTCCAAATGATTTGCTTGCTGGGACTGGACACTGTCCATGCCCTTTCACTTTACTATCAGATAGTCACAGCAAAAGGACTTGACATGCCACCAGATACATAGTTAATCATCACATTAGGTCTGTAAAGGGATGCATCCAGACTCATTCAAGCTTACTATTTTTAATGAGTAATTGTGCTGTGGTTGGTTGGGATTTTGTTTGATTTTAAAGTAAATGAAACATTTAGTTTCAAACTCATGTCTCACATCTCAGTGCTTATCTTGATTAATAACCAATATTTTGTTAATATTTAATGTTTCTAAGTTACTTGTCTTAGAACTTTTTCAGGCATTAAGTTTTGACTAGTTTTGCTTCTTTAGGGTAAATGTTTGAAGACTTTCAACTTGGGAGAATCCTAGAGAAAAAGTAAGCTGAAAGGGAGTTTTTACATACCATGTCATACATGGAATTGAAATGTTATCATTAGATTATTTCCATCTAGTTGTTTTTCTTTGTATTGCAAGCACACGTAAGAAACAACAAACTACAAATCAGAGAGGCCCAGAATCTGGTGACAGATAAATTATTAGGTTGTTGTTTGTTGAGTTTTGTTCTAACATTTTTGTGATTAATACAAACTAGATATTAAAATGGAAATGTTGAACAGGCCCTTCTAATATGTATTAGCATACTTCTTGTATTACAGTTGTACTATTATATATTGTATAAAATTGTATTACAATTTCTTGTAATTTTATAGAGGTCATTAGATGAGAGATGGGAGTGATTTGGGAGAGACACAGAAAAATAGGTATAGTTAATTGAGAATTAGTAAGTATATTGTTTTTTGGAATCCTAGGAATTGGAGAGAAGTTTTCAGTTTTTGAATGGGATCACAATCAAGCCTCATGACACATTAACTAAGACAAAAAGTATGTTTTGTTTTTAGAGCTTTAAAAAAAAAAAAGGCCTCAGATTTACAAGTAACTAACTGATTTACACAATGAGGAAATTCTCTTTAGTGAAATGATACCACTATAAACAGATTTAGATTTCCATGTTCATATTTTGTTAAAAAACATCAGGCAAAGGGGAGATTCTTTAAATATGAGTAACCAAAGGAAAGAAAGTTTAGCATTCCCTCATACTTATACTTGTTTTCATCAGATGATCTGACAAGCATAAAAGTGTTAACATCTTTTATTTTACAGATGTTCCTAGCTCTTCCCCAAACTGTAAAAGATACTATATGCATGTAATTTGGCAGGAAATAATTTCATCACCACTTTTCAGATATGTGATAATAACTTGCATGTTTGTACTGAACTTGTGAGTATTTTTCTAGTAGATAAAGAAAATATATTGGAATCTAGTATCTCATCTCAACTGTGAGTTTATCAGTGTGACTGCTTGTGTGCCTCTATCTAGTGATCTACCCATATATCTTATCTGTGTATCTATCCATGTATCTATCTTATCTATCAGTCTGTCTGTCTGTCTGTCTACATTCCATCCTACTGACATGGATGAGTTATTTTTTCACATGTGTCATGTTTGTTGGAAGTTTGTCAGTAATGGGATTGGAGGGCCAGTGTAACTACCCAGGGAATTGTTGATAGGCACTTTGTGGGTTTGCAAAGTGCAAATTTGAAAGAATGAGGGACTAGAAATGCATAGCTATTTGTAAATTTATGTTTTATCTCACTTCACTTTAAAATTTATGAGTAGAGTGACTTAAGGGTGCGGGAGCTGTGTGTTCCAGGGCTTGCCCCTACTGATAACACCCTTGTTGGCGTGAAAGTGCAATGCAAATTATGACAGTTACAACCTTCTGTTTTGTTTAACCTGTCAGTGGATTTCCTGGCTCAGTGCTGAGGGCAATGGTGTGTTCAGCTAGTCCATATTCACCTAAACTTAAAAGGTCAGGTTTCTACAGGCAAGCCTAGTCAAAGCCTAATTGATGAGGAGGGCAGGGAGACAGAATTTACTGTTCTGTTGGCTAGTTTCATATCGTTAGGTTGTCCTGAAAGCATCAGGCAGTCACAGCCCCTTTCATGTAAGTGCTGACCCTAGACAGGAGCTGACAATCAAAGAAGGCAGCCACAGGAACCAGTGCAAGTAGACTATTGATTTTTCAGTTAGGTCTAAGTAGTTTGTAGTATGGGTAATGGGTGACAGAAGCAGGTATGTCATTATCAATGAGCTCCTGAACAGTAGCGACAACCCTCCCTCATATTTCCTTCAGCCCTGACAGTATGCATCCAGAGGTGGTCAATAAATCGCCCAACCTTTCACTGACAAGTAGCTTGGAGGTTGGTATGAGTAGGAGCTGGTTGAGGAGTAGGAGTTATAGAGCTAAACTTCTGTATTTGAACTTGGAGTAGGTATAGGAAAAGGCTGGATATGGACCATTAAGACTTGTTAGGTTTTGAAGTGGATATGCCAACAAAAAATGGAGTTTCATTCTTTTGAATATATTAGCAACTCTTTCTGTAGTCAAGAATAAAATAGAAATGTTGGCTCATATGTAAACATATCCTTCATGGATAATTAGGCTAGGTTGCCATGGTATAGTCTTGTTTCATTCTGGACTAGTTCTGCATTTAATCAAAGGTATGCTTACAACAGAAGTTCAACAATTAGAGACTGCCCTTCAAAAATCTATCTTAATTTCTTCTCTCATCTTAAACTTTGTAGCTCGCAATCATTTTAAAAAGAAAAAAAAATTAATCCAACTTGAACCACTGGTAAATTTGATGTATTAGCGATTAAGTAGTAACCACTGTGACCCTCAAATCCTTTATGCAGTACTTTGTAGCACAGAGTAGCAATGAGCGAGGGAAATTTAATGATTATAATTTGATAAATTATGGTTTGATCCTGAATCTAAAATGAGGTGAGGCTTTTTGTTTTGTTTTAAAAGAACATTTCACATGACTCATTCATTTTAATAGGGAAATACAGTTTACTTTCACTTAGACACAAAATATCACAGCTCTTGACATAAAGTGCACATGTTCTTGAGAGCTATAAGATAAATTAGAGATGTTTTAAATTTAAATTCAATCCCTAATTTTGTTACATTGCTTAAGTAATATAAAAATGTGAGTATTTATACACCACAGTGAAACTTTAGGCTGACCTGAGATGCTTACAAAATAACATATGCTTACACTTTTAAAAAATCTTTAAACACATTGAAATAAAACAGAAGAGTAAATGTTTTGAAAAACTTCCCTTAAATAACTCATTCCTTTGGTATCTTGTTTAACACTGATATTATACAGAACAAGATTCTAAGACTACAAGCACTGCCTTGCTGTTGAATGTCCTGCATGGTCAAATGAATCATTTTCATTTATCTCTTGCAACTAAAAATTATTTTCTTTGTTTGACTTAACTACAAAGTAGGTTGACACACACTGAAAGGATTGATTGTTTAAATATTTTCTTAAGCTTGCAGTGAAATATCTGAGTTTGAACACTCCTTTCCCTATTTTATGAAAGAGATCACAAATAAAAATTGTAAATAAAGGGAACTGATGGTGAAGTGTTGTTGCCTTAGAGTTTCCAAACCTTAAGAATTATATAAATTAGTATATTTAAGGGAAACTCTTATTCGTTTAGTTTTCATCACTTAATTTTGGAGACATACAAGTTCTTTGAATTTGGATACGATTCATATATATATATATATATGTATATTTTTCCTCTTGTCACTAGACGTCATTCACTACATCTCTGTTTTTCTGTTTGACAAGATAAAAGATCCAGCTGAGCACTTGGAGTCTTTTTATCTTTGGTTACATTACAGGTACAGCCTCTTTTGCTGCATCTGCAGTGTCTTGCTGGCATGCTATGTTATTGCAGGACTGTTTCAAAAAAAAAAGGAAGAAAAAGAAGCTGCAGAAAGAGGGAACAAATTAAATTTTCATGAAAGAAAATCCTAATCAGCAGTGACAGTGTAAGAGAAAGATGATTGCCACTTGGTCATTGTGGAGAGGCACTTAGATTTGGTGTCAGTGCTTCTGTTAATGATGACTAATGTCTTTCTTGGTGCAACTGCATGCTCAAATATACTGCTATTGCCCAGAGAGAGACCAGAGCCATAGGCACCAAAAACCAAAAGCATTAGGTGTCCTAAAACAAAGCTTTGTGAATATAGCATAATAGTGAGCCCAATTATGAGAAAGATAAATATATATATTAAACTCTTTCATTTCCAGTGGGGTAAGGGAGGGAGTGTGACAGAGGAGAGACTTGTATATAGCTATGATAAGTAACAAAAGAAAGCTTCACATAAACATAACTCATTTTGGTGTAGGAATTAAAAACAAGTAATTTTGATTCTGAATGTGTACATGATTCACAGAAACTCATGTGTTAAGTAAACATTTAATCTTATATTAATGAAACTTTGAAGAAATGAGTACCCTGTTTCAATGTATTATTTTAATATTATTTTACTACATTCTGAGTAAATCATCCATAGTCAAATGGAGTGTGGTTCAAAAGATCTTTAAAAGTATGTAAGTTTTAAGTTTAGGATTTAGCTGATACATATATAGCTTAACCAAAAAAAAAATATATAATGAAAGTGGCATGTGTCATTTCTTCAGCTTCTCCCAAAAGTGAGACCTTTCAGAAGGGCATTTGCAATGCTTGTCATATTTTTTCATATACATCTTATTGGCCTGACAGGTCTCTAGGACCATGAGAACACAGATGTCATTGCATTCAGACAACACTAATTACTCTGGGATTTTTGCAGCCTCAGTGCTTGCATGTAACTGTCGATTATGACTGTTCATGTGGTCTACAGTGAGGACATATTGCACATGCAAATAGTGAGACAGGGCTTATTGTTTTTCTAACAGAAATGGGAGAAAAAAATTCTTAATGCATCAGTTTCATCATGTTTTACCTTCAAACTGTGTTTTGGCAACATTTTCTTTTAAGAAAGAGATGTGCTATTCTTTGGCGTTCTTCAGCATCTATTACCCATCTGTTCTTTAGCTTTCCTGAATAATCCTGTGTTATCACTTTGCTTTCTGGATGCCTGCATGATTTCTTTATATAAAATACTGTTTGAAAGAAGTAATATTTGTGTTATAACTTTTGAAAGTGACATTTAAAACCAATAAATTTGTATGGATGTGTTCTGGTGTTTAATTTAATGTTTAAGGAGAAGCAAATATAGTTAGTGACTCACATTAGATAAGTGCAGTGATCTGCTTTTAATAGGCAAATTCCTTTGTTTAATTTTTCCTGCAATGCAAGGATTTTGGTGTCAGATTCATAGTACTATGGAAGTTTATTTTTAAATGAAAGGTCAAATGATGGTCATATCTGTGCCTTTCCTAGATGTATGAGATGAAGACCAAGTGCATGTTTGATTAGAAGCATAACCTCTGTTAATCACTGATTGGAAAAACAAGACTCCAATAATGTAACTTTACATGCTGATGAAGCAGAAATTGAAGCAGCTTTATCAAAGATGTATGATGAGATAAAACTGCAGTCTCTGCCGTACAGTTATAGTAATTATGACTAATGAACCGTCCAGTCTGGATGAAATGGCATGCCCACAGGGACTGTGTCCAATCAGTTGTGACTTATGCAAGCTGAACAAACCATTGATGGTATTCCAGATTTTATATTGTAAAATAAGAACTATTACTACATGCCATTAATATCACATTGGATAGGACATTTTGAAGGAATTTATAAGTAGCCAAGTTTTGTTAAATATTGAATAGATTCAGTGTTTGTGTTTTTCCTTTTCCATATTAACATAGTGATCTATTTAAGCAAAAGAGCTTTGGGGGCTTCTTTTCTTCGCTTGAAACTTCTGATTCTCTCATCTTTCTAATATTATGTGATTTTTTTTTGCCTCTTATCTTCTTTGTATGCCACCTATGACATGTTACCAACCATTTGAGAGCTCAGGGATAGTTGTTGTTTGCTCATTGGTAGGACTTCCTGTTCACTGCGATCTGTTATTAGATAGACACTGGGGTTTGATACTTGGAAAGTTCAGGTAGTAGTAAGCTATATAGTCTTTAGATCCTGATCAATTTTGGAACCATTTCTATTCCCTCTTTTTCTACCTTTCCCTCTGAATGAAAAATTCCATTTTTGATTTCCTTAATATCTGGCACATAACTAGGCTTTTTTGATGTCTGGGGAATCATGAGCAGCCCTGAGCCTAGAACAGTAGTGGTCATGTTTTCAATTTCATTAAGATTCCAAATTCCTTCAATTCTGCTGCTACTTTTTTGACTTAAGCATCAGGCTTGAGTATGTTGATATAATATGAACATTATATCCTTTTGGTAAGATTTCACATTTACCTATTTTATACATGTATTATGTATTAAATAGGTAAAATAAAATTTTAAAGAATTTAATTTTTATTTCCATATCATATATACTTGAGAATTGGTAGATATTTTAAAAACATTTCTAAGAATATTCTTTTATATCCTTAGAAACATGTTAGCAATGTAATAGTTGACAGATTAGCTATGTTAGTCCAAAATTTATTTAGTTTTTAAATAAAAGTGTTAAGCTAGGTAGCAAGACCTAGTTGTTTGGCCCTAGGCTAGTCACAGCCTCCATCTGCTGCAGTTTCCCAAACTGCAAAATGGAGATCATAATAACATCTACCTCCCAGAGTTGTTATGAGGATAAAATGAGATAATAACTGTAAAGAGAAAGGGGAAAGCATTTACTAAGTGCCTATTATGTTCCAGGCACTGCACTAACCACTTACTGCCTTCACCCGTGAACTTTGTGCAAGTTCAGGTCCACTCAGACTTAGCCCTTGTGCTAATATTTTGTAACACTCTACCTTTTCATTCATAAATTTTACAAACACTAAATGTTTAAATAAATTAAGACAATATGCCCTCAAAGACTTATTAACCTTTATGTCCAGGTAGATTATCCATTCAGAGGTTATTGTGGTGTATGGTCTAAGTTGCTAGTCTAAGCCTGTCATCAGGTAAGACTATTTTCCATTTTCAATATATGCCTTTTTTAGAGGGGACTTCAGCTGGATATGTAGAATTGGGTGTCACCTGCATAGAGATTGTAGTTGGATCCATGGGAGCTTATGACATCATGGAAAGAAATTGTAGAGAGAGAAGAAGGCTGGAACAGAGCCTTAGTGTATAAGGTAGGATAAGAATCATGATTATATGAAAGGATGTTAAGAAAGGAGGTCAGGTAGATTGGAGAAGAACCAACTGAGAAGCTAAAGCAGAGAGAAAAGAATGAACAAGAAAAGGGGATATTCAACAGTGTCAAATGCTATAGAGAGGATGTAAAGAAGGGTGACAACTGGGTTGGGGAGGGGGGGAGAGCGTTGTGTGTGGTGAGAGTTCATTGCTAACTTTGAAGAGACTAGTTTCAGTTGTGTGCTAAGGCTGGAAACCAGAAATCAAGGAGGTTTAGAAGTGAGTGAAAAGAGAAGAAATAGATAAAATGAGCATTGTTTGGCTGTGAAAATGAGTAGAGATAGGACAATAGTATGAGATTATATGGTCAAGTGATTGTGTGTGTGTGTGTGTGTGTGTGTGTGTGTGTGTGTGTGTGTGTTTGTGTGTGTAAAGGTTGGAAAGACCCGGGTTTGTTTGAAGGAACCAGAGAATGAACCAGTAGGAAGGGAGAGGCTGTAAGTTGTTATTGTGCTTATCATTGATAGGCAAAACCAGGAGAGACCAGGAGAAAATGATATCAATAAAACATGATAGAATTTATTGTGGTCTAAAAAAAGAAAAGGGGCCTTTATATAGACTGACGAAGGGAAGTTGGTACCAAGAAGTTTTGAAAGATAGAATTGGATATGAATTTAAAAGGAATGATCTTTATTTTCTCAGTTAAGCAGGAAGGAGATCCTCTGCAAAGAGAGAGGAGGAGGAAAGGGTTATATGGGAAGAAGCGAGGTGTGGAAAAGGTTTGGAACCACTTTTGTGGGGGAAAAGAATAGCAAATCTTAATTGATTTGAATAATTGAGGAATGAAAGGAATGAAATGACTTGCTGCAATGAGAGTCCAACTAAGATTAGATAACATAAATCTTTAGTCAACTTGAGCATGGTAGTGTTATTTTTCCTCTACTGTTAATTAAGGAAAATTAATAAGGAAGCATTTATTCAGCACCTTCTCATCCAGGTACTCTGGTAAATGCTGGAGGATTGGGTTCTTAATCTTTCACCCAATGCAAGTTAGGCTGATTTTTCTTTAAAAGAAATTGGGGCATTCCTTGAGAGTTGGTTGGCTCAAGCAATAAAGGCTCAAGGTGTTCGTCATTTCCTTATTACTTCAGAATGAGGCACAATACTCCCTTTTTTCTAGGCTTCCTTGGTTTTCCTTCTGCTTACTATCTCTTCATTTCTTCTGTGAGATTTTCATTCATATTGCTATAGCTAACCGGATACTCCATAAAGCTCCATCCATCTCTGTGTTGATGATTCTCAAATCTACTGTTGCCCTCTAGACTTATATCTCTGTCTTCTTTCACTTTACTCCCCTCCATTTTCTCTGAAACCCAATCACACTGACCTCCTTCCTAGTCTGTCCCCAGTGTTCCCCATCTTCCTTCTAGCTTCACCTTTTTAAGAAGCCTTTCCCCATTCTTCTTCATTGCCAATTCGTTTCCTTTGAAAGCACTTTCAATTTATCCTGTATATATTTTGTTTATATGTGAATGTGTACATGTTATCTCCTTCATCCCTAACAGCAGACTGCCTTTTATCTTTCCTTTTATCCTTAGAGATTAGCTGAGTATCTAGAACATAGTAGGTGCTTAGTAAATAAAAGGTGACTAAGTAAAAATCTTATGATATTACCCCTTTAGTAAACTCTAGTAGTTTGAATATGATCTCTTTTAGTTAGTTTAGTTATTTTATATTTAGTTTAATTTAGTGTATATATAGTTAGCTGGTCTTTTTCTGTTCTTCCAGTCTTCTTACATATTGCTTCCATCTATGCCCTTCATGGCCCAGCCATACTGGTATACAGTGCTTAATTTTTTTCATCTTTAGCACTCCATTTCCTCAATGCCTTTGCTTTGACAGTTCAGCATTCCTAGAATGCCATTCCTCTGCTTCTCTTTCACTTCTCTAAAACTCTGGTTTCCTTCAAGACTCAGTTAAAGCCCCAATCTTTATGAGAGATTCCTAGGGTACTGGTCCCCCGACTGCATGTACCTTCACGTTCAATATTAACTTGTGCAGCTATTGTGTAATATCCTATTAAATAATTAGCTTGTTTTAAGTCCAGAGCCCCAAAGGCCTGCTTGGTTCCCTTTTTTTCAGCTTTAAAGAATTTGTTTTAATAGTATTTCATTTTTCCAATTACATGTAAAGGTAGTTTTCAGCATTCATTTTTGCAAGATTTTATGTTCCAAATTTTTTCTCTTTCCCTGTCTTATTCCCCATCCACCCACCCCCGCAAGCAATCTCTAATACAGGCTATACATGTGCAATCATTTTAAACATATTTCCATATGAGTCATGAAAAAATAAAAGGGAAAAAACCCGAGTGGGGGAGGGAGCAAACAAACAAAAACGGTGAAAATGGTATGCTTCAATCTGCATACAGTCTCCATAGTTCTCCCTCTGGATGTGGATGGCATTTTCCATCCCATGTTTCTTGCAGTTATGTTGAATCACCACACTGCTAAGAAGAACTAAGTCTATCAGAATTGATCATCACATAGTCTTGCTGTGTACAGTGTTTTCCTAGTTCTGCTCATGTCACTCAGCATCTGTTCATGTAAGTCTTTCTAAGCTTTTCTGAAGAATTTATTTTAAATGAAAAATCCTATTTAGTCATAAAAATTCTGAGCCTCCTGTCTGTCTACCTAACCTTATATTTAAATGTATCTCTAGTTAATCTCTAGCCTCTTTGTGTTTGAGGCAAAAATCAGTTTACTCGAAGTGTTTGCATAAATAAAAGAATATGTTATAGTTCTGTGGATAGATGGGCATCATGAAAACAAGTGGAGAAAAGAACTGACATTTTCATGAAACTTCCTTCAGCTCTGTGTCTTTGAATTTGAAATGCCTGTGGAGATTGCTGCTTCTCTGTATCATCTGTCTTTGTCTTTGCCATAACTCACTCCTCCTTTTGTTCCTCAAAGGTGTGCTGGAAATGCCATGCTTGCTCCAGCTTTTCAGAATTTTTTGAGACTTTTTCCTCCTCCCCTTTCTGACATAACTGCATTTTATACAAATTATTTTGCATAATGTCTAGAAATGATCTAATCATTCACAAAATGGTTTTGTATGCTTGATGAGGAAGTGGTTTCAGCCCCACTTTTATCACCTGATGTACCTATGTTGGTATCTATATTTCTGTTAAAATATTGTTTTTTGAAGACCAGGACACATACATGCATGCGTGCGCGCGCGCACACACACACACACACACATGCTCTATTTCTCTCTCTCTCTCTTTTTCTCATTGATTGATTTCGTAAATCTTCAACAAGACAGTATAATTGACTGCCTTACTACCTTTCTATTTCAAACGAATATCTATTCTGCCAACTACCCAAATATATAGCCAACTACTACATTTAGATTGTTCATTGGAACAATCTTAAAATAATTTTTTAAAAAGTTCATTCAAAGAAAGATTCTAAGAATGAGTCCTGTGAAATAAGAGCATAAATTTGAAAAAGAGACTGTGAATATTTTCTACCATTTATAATAGATTATATAGCCATATGTTAGGATTAAATTGGGTGATATTATCATGGACTTGCCATTTCTGTTGGTTGCTCTTTTAACTAACTATAAGATGAGTTGGCAAGCAAAAATAAAAATTCAAATGAAATAAAATATTTTGAAAAACTGTTACAAAAATATCAACATTTGTTTCATTGAAATGTTTAAAAAAATTTTAAGAGAATTGTAAGAAAATAAGGCAGCTTCACAAATGACTTCCTCTGAATAGCAAATCAGTGCAAAACTATTCAGAAATTAAAATTTTGAAGTGATTGAAAACTATTGCCTTTTTCCCCTCTAAAATGAAAATTCTGTTGTTATAGGCGATACATACTTAAGGTCATAACCTTTTGTGGTTCACATGACTAAACAAAACCATGATGTTATTATAGAGGAAGGAGTTTGCCAAGGATGGCATCAAATATCAATTTTTGTTTATCTTTCTACTTTTAAATAGTT
This sequence comes from Myrmecobius fasciatus, assembly GCA_023553655.1. Taxonomy (NCBI): domain Eukaryota; kingdom Metazoa; phylum Chordata; class Mammalia; order Dasyuromorphia; family Myrmecobiidae; genus Myrmecobius; species Myrmecobius fasciatus. Next base: position 303,999 of record JAJPUD010000610.1, on the reverse strand, counting down.
TTCCATGTTATTTAATTTCTTAAATGCAGGATTGTTCTGTAAAGTAATTTGGTTGTGTATTTATTCAACTAAAATTATGCCTTTATGTAGAGCACTCTGTATTTAGGACCTAAAGATTTTGACAAAAATTATCAGTGTGTTACAATTTTTAAAATTTTAAGCAACCATTGCTGCTTAAAAGATATGAAAAATTTTTAGTATGGTATTCAGTAATTAAATGGGACAATATATGCTTTTTTTTTCCAAAAAAAGTTTAAAATGACTCTAAAGGCCCTTGCACCTTTAAATCTATAATTCTCCTCAGTTATCAATGTGGATCCTCCTTCCAGTTCCTCAGATCACAGACTGTTCATACCTCTCATTCATTAAATAGTTTTGAAAACCTATCTCTAGATTTCTTGCTATTGGATGGGTATATTAAGGTAACATTACCAAAATACATAGGAAAAAGTCTTAATTTGGAAGAAATTTTGAAGATGAAGATTAGTTAGTACTTTCTTGATTTACAGATAAAAAACTAAGATCAAAGCTCACATGTAGCATTTTGCTGTTCTTATAAAATATTTCTTGTCCCATATTTATATTTTTGAGCAAACTATCCTCCAGGCCTGTGATATTTTTTTCTCTCTCTCAGTTATTCTTTTGGAATCTGTATCTTCATTCAGAGCTCAGTTCAAAAGCTAATCTGAATAAGAGGCCTTTCCTGGTCTTCCCCAGTAGTTAGAACTTCCCAACCATCTTTACTTAATTTGCATTTGCTTTAAAAATAAACTTATTTCTGTGTATTTTCCTATTTCCCATCCTCAGTTCTCCAAGAGAATGTGAACTCCTTGAAATAAGACTGTTTTCTTCATTTTTGTACTTGAATCTGTGTTATCTAGCACAATGCTAATTAAACTGAATTTCATGTTATCCATCTTAATAAGAAAAGTATATTCATGTACTTTAGAAACATTTATTTTACATATAGACAAAAGAAATTCTAATTAGGAACTATCATACCAGTTCATTAAAGAGAGTCCCCTAAGGATTTTAATAAGTCCTCAGTAAGGAGTTATTAATTTAAAAAGAAGCATTTTGTTACTATAACTTGGTTTATTCTGTATGTAATAAAACATAGTGTACTAGAGTTATGCTTATAGCAAACAAGTGATAATTATAAAATATTAAATAATTACTAAATCAAATAATTATTAAATAAATAAATCAATGTTAGAATGAAAAAAAGAATCATGTTCTCAGGTAATATAGTTGTTTTGTTCGTAAAGATGAGCCATTCTCTTTTTCCCTTGTCTTGATTTGAAACTAGACTAGCTTTTCTTTTTATGATTTCTTTGGAAAGTTATTGAAATAAACTTGACATGTTCACTCTCTTTGTTAAAAGTCACCTGTGGGGATTTACAAGAAACATTTTAATCATCCTAGCAAAGAAATTATTGCCATCAGAAACTGAGGAGGAATCAGTCTAAGCAAATTGGACTATAGGTTTTTAGACATTTCTCTCTTTTTTTGTTAATCGATATTCTACTTTAAGCAACTGTAAGGTTTTTTGGGAGAAAGAAATGATGTGAACAGCAACTTGGTGATTTCATTTAGACTTTCCTTTTCTTTCCATCTGTTGTGTTTGCTGCTTAAGGGAAGAATCAGATATCTGCTATAGTCATAGGTCTACTTAGGAGTTTCCCCAGAGGATTAGAAATATTCTGGGTTGGGGTAGAAGTAGGTGGGAACCACAGCCATAAAATTTCTGAAATTTTATAAATAAGAAAACTGAGGCAGATACAGTTAAGGGTCTTCTTCAGAGTCATACAGCTAGTAAGTATATGAGGTAGAATTGAAATCTAGGTCTTCCTGAATCCATTTCCAGCTGTGTCACTTAGCTGCCTTTAAAAATAAAAAAAAGTATGCTAGTTGTAATGGTTGCTGTGAAGTCCAGAAAATATTACAACTAGTTGGGAATTAGTGGAGAAAAACATGCTTTTTTGAAAGTTTCCCCAAAAAATATTATGAAGGAAATTAGAATTGGGAGTAGGCATGCAAAAAAATGCTGGCAAATCCAAAGCCATTTCTATTTCCTTTCTCAAACATTTAAAATGAATCATTATGATGTTGTTGTTGGATATTCCTCCAAGAAGAGAATAGGGTATGTTTCTCATTGTATTTTTGTATCTCTAGGATCTACCAGAGACTTTCGTATGTTTAAGATGCTTATTCAGTGCTTTTTGGATTTGATTCTGCTTAAGAAGTTTTTATGTGCTTGTAGTTCTTTGGTGCTAAATCACCTGAAAATGTAAATCTGTTTGATTTTCATATTTGATATAGTCTTGATTTTAGTTTTTAGAAATACTCCTGAAACTATGTATGTGAACAAAAAAATGTCTGTGCATTGTATTTCTCTTCATCTTCATTGGTTATGAGCTACAGGATCATGCATGATTCATTATTACACTTTTAAGTAAATTTTTATTCAAATTTTAGTTTAGATGGGCTATTTATATTGCAATACAAAGTCTATTTATTTAGAAAGCTACCTGTTTAAGGAAACAATTCATTTGTGTCCTGGAGCTGATGAGTTCAGTAGAGCCACCTTTTAATCCTTGATTCCCTGTGGATTTTCTTTCACAATACTTTTCTCCTTTAAGTCCCTAAAACTACAGTCCTTTTGAGTGAATAGGGGCTATTTTATACACCACCCTGCTCCCAATCCAATTAAAGGCTCAATAATAGATGGATTAGGGAAAGTTTACTTCTTAGCTGAAGTAAAGCTTTGGAAAAATAGTAGCCTGATAGCAAGAGGCAATGTGAGGGAAAGCGGAGAAAATTAAGGAGATAATGGTCAGTAATCTTAACTTGTCTGATGTTTGCGCTGTTCACAATATAGTAGTCTTTTAGAATAAGAGGAACAATGATTCAGATTCTTTAACCATTTTGTTGCTGGAGTTTGGCTGTCTCTTCAATTTTCTTCACTTTTGCTTTTGTTATCTGCATCTTGCACAAATGCATCTAATCCTTTACTTCAAGTGTCTGTGTATTTTGTTTTCTTTTTTTTCTTTTTATGTGGAACTGGTGGTATTGGGAGGAGGTGGAATGGAAAAGTTAATCTGGATAACAATCAGTTTGCTTCATAAAAATAACTAAATAGCAACATGCCAAAGCATATCTCAGCTTTTCATTTATAAAGGGAAGAAATATCCTATTACCCTTCTCAATAGTTTTTTTTAAGTATGTTATGCCCATATAAGAAATCATTTCTATTTTTTAAAAAAATCCTTTAATCAGGTATTCTTTGCTGAGTTTGACTGATATACTTCATTATTTAAAATGAAGTTTACTTAAAATTTAAAAACAACAGTCTAGGACTTTGGAACTTGTTTTGAAGAACAGTTTGTAGCTCAGTTTTTGAGTGTTCGAAACCATCATTACATCTGTCATAGTAAGCACAAAGGCATGTTATGAAGGATTTTTTTAATAGAAATAATTTTTCTTTATCAAACTTTGACAGTTGTTTTCTATTAGGACAGAAAATTGAAATAGAAATTTCTCCTTTATGTTTTCAGATATCTTTCTTGGAAGTTTCAATTATTCCTTCACAGTAATCAAAATAAACTTGAAGCCTTTGCTTTTTCAATACCTACAAAACACTTCGTCATTAGCAACTACTTTCAATAAGTATTAAAACTCTACTTTTGAAGGGTAGTTATCTTTGTTGAACAGTAACTACTTTTTGTATCATCAAACCATTTTGCAGGCAGTTAAATAAAGCCTATTTTGTAAAAACAACCAGTAGTCATTATTTTCAACTTATTTTGCTACCTTATTATTGTTAAAGTCTCTACAGAGCTTTTCGCTTCTTTTCCTAGAATAGTGGATTCTAATGTCTCTAAATGTTTAATGAGCCCATGTGTTAAAAGGCTTCACTTTTCTTCCAATTAACCCCAAGACCACTCTGGCATTTTTGTAAATCCACAGAAGTATTTTGAGTGAGGCCTAAAGGGTAAGCTGCAGGCAGGCTGTGAAAAATGTAAAAATGTAAAAAGACTAACCTGCTAACAAACCCTGTGCAACAGGACAAAGAGAGTTTAATCCGTATTATGGTAAATGCAGGCTTAATGTCCCAAAAGGGCTTTTTGGAATGGAACTAAACAAAGAAGGGGCAGCGCTAATAAAAATCCAGTGCTTTTATTTTTATACACAAAATTGTTGCAAAAGAAAAACTGATAATAGCATTAAGAAAAGGTTTGAATAGTGGTTTTAAATATGATACTAAACATTGTCATTGTTCATCAATTGAATGCAGTTTGTTGTACATAAAGAAGCTAAAAGTAACATGTGCAGTTTGATCAAGTAATGTTGGTAAAGAAACCTTAATCTGAATAATGTGATTTTAGTACTTCAGGTCTCATTTATTTATCCTAGTTATATAGGAGTCATATCTTTAATATTTAAGTAATTTTTCCCCTTCAGATTATTATTTTAGAAACAATTTTATTCATGCTGTTTGCATTTTATACCACAATCATTTTAGAACCTCCCCTTGTAACAGTGAATAACTAAGGAAAAACCAGTATTCTGTAACCATCATTCCTTTAGTTTCCCATTGATTTCTAGAAGGAGGAAGGATGTTTAATCATCCGACCTCCTGGATAAATATGAATCATTGATTTTTTTTTCATTGTCTATTTTCATATAATCATTATGCATACTGTTTTGTTGGTTCTGCTTTCTTCACTGTTTAACAGCTCATAGAGATCTTTCCATATCCCCTGCCCCCATTCCTTGTAAGATATAGTGAAATTCCATTACAACTATATACCACAATTTGTTGAGCCATCCCTTAAATCAATTCATATGACCAAAAAAAAATCACTGTTATGAATATATGAGACTGTTCTTATTTATCTTTTGACCTTTGGGAATATGCTTGTTAGTTGCATAACTTCTTCAAAAATTGTGAATCATTGAGTATCTTTTCTTTCAAAATTCCAAATTGTTTTCAATTTGGATTGGTCTGTTATTCCACCAACAATGTTCTGTCCATCCTCTCTTTCCATAGATTTTCCAACACTTATCATCTTTAACAATTTGTTAAGTATGAAATATTATAGTTGTTTTAATTTTCATTTCTTTGCTTAAAGAGTTGAACCATTTTCAGGTAACTATGTATTTTTTTTTCTTTGTCAAAAACCTGTTTATTCATACTTCTGCTATCAAAAAGGCTAAACCATAGATTGGGATTTTGAAAACATAAATTTTTGCAGACAACAAAAAGTAGAATGTTAGAATCCTTTTTTTCACTGAATTTGTATTTTGCTTATTAAATTGATTTTAGACATGTTTCTAAGAATTTTTTACAGACTATTTTCATTTCTTGAACAAATGTCAAATGTAGCTATCCTCATAGAGGTTTGAAAGGAATATTTAGTGAACTTTTGGTTTACTTAAAAGAAATAATTTTAGCACTAAATTATTAGTATCAACTGTGCTTAGGTCTTAAAATGATAATGCAATCTAAGGATAATTTCATAACTATGGAAATACATATGTGAATGGAGAATGAGGAAATGAGAAGCATTTGTAGTTGGTTTGTAATTGCATAAAAATACTTTGGATTTTGGAACTTCTATTTTGAGTATTAGTTTAGCTTACAGATTTATTACATCAACATTTTAAAACTGTTTAGAAAATACTTCACTAGTCTACAAGTAGAAAGGTTTTCTCACTAATTATTAGGGAATGGATATTAATAAAATTACCTAAAATATCAAAGAAGTACACCTATATTTCCCCAGCTTTCATTTTGTGCAGAAATGTTTGCTTCATTCAGTCATTAAAGATTATAATAATTTTGGGTTTAGGAATTCTAGTTTTTAAAAACTTTATTTCAGTTTGTATGACTGATGTATGTTTTTCACATTTTCACATATAGACAAAGTGAAAGACTAAAAGAAAATTTATTTCAAAGTACCTTTAATTCGAAAGCTCTCCTTTTGAACTTAAAATGTGATTTCACAGGCAACTTTTTTAGTAACTCATCAATTATGGTATTGGGACATATTATAAAAGCAGCTATGTGGTACAATGGATAGGGATCTGGGTTTGAAATCATGGAGACCTAAGTTCAGATGTGACCTCAGATATTAACTTTGGGACCCTGAACAAGTCCCTTAAAGTCATTTTGTTTCAGTTGTAAAATTGGGATGAAAATAGCACCTACCTCACAGAGTTGTTATGAGGTTCATATGATCATTTGTAAAGTCCTTACTACAGTTGCTGATATATAACATATGTTTAATAAATGCTTGTTCCCTTTCCCTTATATAAATATTCTTTTTTTTCCTTTTGACATTTCTTTTTGCTTTTTGTTTAATAGCATGATGACAATTATTTTTGAGATTCACTTGAAGCATAGTCACTTTTTTCTTGTCCTCTAAATTTTCTTTGTGTGTATTTTTATTTAAATGTATTTCTTGAAAGAAACACATTGTAGTTTTGTTTTCTCATCCAAACTGTCACTCTTTTTCATTTTATTACATAATTTAATCCATTTACATTTAAATTTATGGGTTTGGTTTGTCAGTCTTTAAATTTGCATTTTTTTTATTTTGTATATCTGTCATTTCTTTCCCTTTAAGTTTTGCATATAAGTTGCTTTTTCTTTCCTATTTTATTTTATTTTATTGCTGACGCAACTGGGGTTAAGTGACTTGCCCAGGGTCACACAACTAGGAAGTGTTATATCTGAGACCAGATTTGAACTAAGGTCCTCCTGAATTCAGGGCTGGTGCTCTATCCACTGCGCCACCTAGCTGCCCCTTTCTTTCCTATTTTAATATGATTGTATATATCTTTTCTTTGTCAAGTAGATTCTTCCTTCTCCTTTTCAGCTACTTTTAGTTTAGCTAGTTAATTAATATTTTTTTAAAAAAAAATTTAGGGTTTTGGAACCTCTTTCCAAAAAGAATTTTTCTCACTCTCTTCATCATCTATATTCTCTTTCTGTTTACTGTAGTATTTCATTCTCTATTTTATAGCCTGTAAAATCAATTATCTGATTTATCTCTTTTGTATGTATTATTCATAAAATCAAAGCTCCCAAAACATTCAGTATAGCCTTCCTTTTCTGCCAATACATTATAGGGCTTGTCCAGTGAATTTCTCATTTCTATTGTGCCTCATTCCCAGAATAATTCTGACATTGCAGATGTCAGAGAGGACTGCACTTCTACCTCAATAATGCAGCTCATCACTCATATGTACCATCTCCCCTTGATTATTTTTGGTCTACATTTGCTAGAAATCTTTTTTCTTGTATCTATATTCACATTTTCTCATCATTTGCTTCCAGGGGTTCCAATTCAACCTCCTAAGGAAGAAGAACTTTTCAAGCACCAAATCTCCCAGGCCTCACCTAATATAAGGTTTTTATCTTCCTTCACTGGCTATCTCTCTTTAGCCATAAAAAACATTCATCAGTAGAACCTCCTTCCCACCCATAAAGTAACCCCACCCCATTTTCAATTTTTCCCACCTCCTCCTTTTCCACTCCTTTGGAAGCTTTTGTTCTTTTTGACACCATAGAGGTCACCTATTGTCTCTTTTATTTCTTTGATGTGTCTTGCCATTGAAGATTGAAGTTTTTCTAACCTGTTCATTGTTTTCGCTGGGAAAGACATAGATTTTGCTCTCATTACTATTTTAACCAACTCAAGAATAGCATCTTGTGGTTCCACATTCTCCTTAAATTTCTCAGGGTACTCTGTCTCATCGAGTGTTGGATCATTTTTCTTTGTTTTGCAGCTTTCATTCATGCTTGCCTGAAATTGTTTACTTGATCTGGAAGCCATATTTCCTTCTGTTGTCGTCATTTTTTCTGTTGACTTAAGTGCTTAAATTCAGGGACTCTGAATTTTCTTCTTCCTTAAAGCTATGATAGTTTCATTTCCCCTTCTCCCTTATTTTTTTCATCTCTCACTTTCTGACTCTTTCCAATCTCATAATGATTTCCTTAGGCACTAGATCTCAAAGCCTCTCAGTCTTTTTCCACAGTTGGGGACTTATGGATCATCAGCCTAGGTCTTTTTTGAGTGGTTAGAAGTGGCTCCAAGTGGATGCTGTGCTCTTTTCCCCTGAGGTGTGGTGGAATATTGCGCAACTTCCTCCCATACCTCCATATTCTTCCCATCCACCCCTTCCCCAAACACTGCTATATTCTGGTGATTTGTTCATTTGTTCATCCTCAGTTCTCAAGCCTGCTACCTGCAGTTCAGAGATTTGCTGTCTGGTACTTTCATATTTCAGCTCCCATCAGACTCTTTCTGTTGAAGGGCTATGGCCAAGTTGGCTCTTGAAGTTCAGTGTAAACTTCTGTAGCCTGGAGCTGGGGTTTTTAGGGCACTAGAAAGAGGGAGAGGACATGGGATTTCTACCCTTATGGTAGAATTTGTTGTAAACTTGTTTGGTGTTCTTGGATCTGTTAGTTCAGCGTGGCTACTGTGAAAGTGGAAGGAAGAAGAAAGCTGAGTGAGCTTAAGGTCAGTAAGCATTAGTTCTTCGATTTGGGGTTGTATATTTTTGGATTCTAAATGTCTTAGGCCATGGAGATAACTGAAAATTGCTTTATCTTTGGCTCATAATTTATGTTTTGGAAAGTTTTGAGAAACTGTTGCGGTTTCATAGAAAAAGTTTATTCCTCCATCTTGCTCCTCACATAGCCCATAACCCTCTCTAATTTTTTTTTTAATAATATTTGCTGAAGGGCAGCTAGATGGTACAGTGGATAGAGCACCAGCCCTGAAGTCAGGAGGACCTGAGTTCAAATCTGGTCTCGTAACATATTACACATCCTAGCTGTATAACCCTGGACAAGTCATTTAATCCCAATTGCCTCAGCAAAAAAATAAAAAAAAATTTTTAAAAAAAGATAATATTTGCTGAAATAATTGTATATTTCAGAAGACTGAGGCTTGTGAAGATATCATGAAGTCACTGCTGTCATTAAAATGAGAAGTACAAAGTATCATATTGCTTTCTATGTTACTGAGAATTTTTTTCCTTGATGGAAGTGGTGCAACTTTTCATGTTACAGGGAAATCCTTAGTTAAATTAGAGGAACGTATTAATTAATTATTCTCCAAACTCTAGTCATATGATAAAAAAAAGAGTATGATGTCTGATTTCAATGAATATAGCAGGCAGTGGATTGTATCTCCTTTTTAGGACATAAGACAAATTAAGGATGTATTCCCTAGATAGAGAAAGCTGCCTGTTGGCAACAAGATACAGGAGTTCAATGTGTATCCTGTGATAAGGATGACATGTAATTTGTGTTAGAATTTGGCTATTAATTGTATATAAAAATGTGGCTTTTGAAAATCTTTGGCAGAGAGTAGTTAATTGAGGGGAAGAGTAGAAATGTCAATAAAAACATGCCACATAACTGTAGAAATTTGTGTAATAGAGTAAAGCACTTTCAGTGAATGAATTCAGATCCAGTTGCATATGATTATTACACCCTTTTAATTTTTAACATAAATGGGAATGCTTTTGCTTGTCCTAAAGAAAATTCTTGTTCAGAGATATGAAAGAAAATGTTATATGTGCCAATAAGGCCAGTTTTTGTCTGAATTGTAGTATACAGTAAAGAGACTGAAGAGGTAGGCTGGAACTAGATTGTGAAGGGCTTTACATAAGAGAGAACTATACATTTGATTAGCTACTAGAACTTATTGAATAAGGAATGATATGGTCAGTTGTACAGTTTACAAAAATAATTTTGTTAGCTGTGTAGACTGCATGGGAAAGACATTAGGAGATAAGAATTACAATAGTCAAACAGGAGATGATTTTAAAAGTTTGAGTTTCAAGTGCATGAATGGAGAGATAGGAACACAGATGAGAGATGTGGTAGAAACAAGATTGGATAACCAAATGATATTGTAGTCAGTGAGTGAAAATGATGAACTGAGGACATCAAAATTGGAAAATTGGGTGAGGAATATTGGTAGTAACATCAAAAGAAATAAGAAAATTCAGAAAAGAATTTTTTTTGAGAGGGAAACATAATGAGTCTCTGGACATATTGAGTGTATGATGCTAACAGCAACTCTAGTTTTTTTTTTATTATTAAAACTTTTTATTTGCAAAACATATGTATGGCTAATTCTTCAACATTAACCCTTACAAAGCTTTCCATTACAAATTTTTCCCCCCTACTCCCCACCCCTCCCCTAGATGGCAGGATATCCACTACCTGTTAATTATGTTAAAATACTTGACAAATCGAATATATGTATACATATTTCCACATTTATCATTGTTGTGCAGGAAAAATCGTATCTACAAGAAAGAAAAATCAGAGAAAGGAAACACAATGCAAGCAAACATCAATCGAGAGCATGGAAATGTTATGTTGTGGTCCACATTTCACATCCCTCTCTCTGGGTGTATATGGCTTTCTTCCCTGAACAATTGGAACCGGTTTGAAACATTTCATTGTTGAAGAGAGCCATGTCCATCAGGATTGATCATTATATAGTCTTGTTGTTGCTGTGTATAATGATCTCCTGGTTCTGCTGATTTCTTTTTTTTTTTTTTTTAAGGTATTTGATAGATATTTATTTTCTCCACAGAAGAACAATAATGTTGTATACATAAAAAAGTCAAAATGTACATTGACTGAACAACTTAAAACAGGATTCATTAAGCTAATTTACAATTAATATTATTCTGATAATTAAACCTTATCAGAAAACAAGGCCGTTTGAAAGGTTTTTGATTAAGGCATTTTTATATTTCACCTTGGCTCTATGCTGTCTAAACAATTGCTCCTCTATGTCTTTAGCTAAAATATGCCAGACTTTAACATATATTGTTGATGATCATCTTTCTTTTTTTTTAAATTTTTATTAAAGCTTTTTTTAAAAAAAATTTTTATTAAAGCTTTTTATTTGTATAACATATGTATGGGTAGTTCCCCAGCATTGATCTTTACAAAGCTTTCCATTACAAATTTTACCCCCAGTCCCCTCCCCTCCCCTAAATGGCAGGAAGTCCATGACATGTTAATAATGTTGAATTACTTGACAAGTTATGCAAGAAAAATCCTATCTACAAGAAAAAAAAGAAAATCAGAGAAAGGCAACACAATGCAAGCAAATGTCAATAGAGATCATGAAAATGTTACGTTGTGGTCCATATTTCATATCCCTCTCTCTGGGTGTATATGGTTTTCTTCAGTGAACAACTGGAACTGGTTTGAGACAATTCTTTGTTGCAGAGAGCCATGTCCATCAGAATTGATCATCATGTAATACTGTTGTTGCTGTGTATGATGATCTCCTGGTTCTGCTCGTTTCACTCAGCATCAGTTCATGCAAGTCCCTCCAGGCCTCTCTGAAATCGTCCTGCTGGTCATTTCTTACAGAACAATAATATTCCATAACATTCATATACCATAATTTGTTCAGCCATTCTTCAATTGATGGGCATCCATTTAGTTTCCAGTTTCTTGCACTATGAAACGGGCTGCCACAAACATTTTTGCACATGTGGGGCTCTTTCCTTCCTTTATGATTTTTTTGGGATACAAGCCCAATAGAAACACTGCTGGGTCAAAGGGTATGCACAGTTTGATAACTTTTTGAGCATAGTTCCAGATTGCTCTCCAGAATGGTTGGATCCATTCACAGTTCCACCAATAATGTATTAGTGTCCCAGTTTTCCCACATCCCTTCCAACATTCGTCATTATCTTTTCCTGTCATTTTAGCCAATCTGACAGGTGTGCAATGGGTACTCAGAGTTGTCTTAATTTGCATTTCTCTGATCAATGGTGATTTGGAGCACCTTTTCATATGACTAGAAATAGTTTTAATTTCATCATCTGAAAATTGTCTGTTCATATCCTTTGACCATTTATCGATTGGAGAATGGCTTGAATTCTTATAAATATGAGACAATTCTCTATATATTTTAGAAATGAGGCCTTTATCAGAACCCTTAAATGTAAAGATGATTTCCCAATTTATTGCTTCTCTCCTAATCTTGACTGCATTTGTTTTGTTTGTACAAAAACTTTTTAACTTAATATAGTCAGAATTATTTATCTGGTGTCCAGTTAAGAGTCCCAAATCTTCTTTGGACATAAATTTATTCCATCTCCACAGGTCTGAGAGGTAAACTGTACTACATTCCTCTAATTTACTTATAATATCACTCTTTACATCCAAATCATGAACCCATTTAGATCTTATCTTGGTATGTGGTGTTAGGTGTGGGTCAAGCCCTAATTTCTTCCACACTAGTTTCCAATTTTCCCAGCAGTTTTTGTCAAATAGTGAGTACTTATCCCAGAAGCTGGGGTCTTTGGGTTTATCAAACACTAAAAGCAGCTCTAGTTTGAAAGAAAGTTGGAAATACACAATTGGGGCTTAGGAGAGACACTAAACATAGTTATTCTGATCTTGGAATCCTCTGGGGAGGAAATGATATAATATAAAATTTGTCCCAAAGTCACTTTTAGGGCTACCCTTGTTTTTAGTGTCTCTCCATAGAACCAAAATGTTACTATGAAACTGATTGTAGGACATTTTTCTTTAAAATATGATCAAAATTCCTTAAAAGAGAGACAACTGAAGATAATTGTTACCAAGCAAAGAGGCAAGAGGTTGATAATGAGACTGGAAGGCAGCAGCTGTTGGCAATAGCCCTAATTAGAGCACAGTCTCTCTTTTACTCTAAGGCTGCCATTAGGCATAATATATTTGTAGGGATACCAGAACTCCTAGTCTGCTTTTGTTGTTGTATAACTGGTTGGTTATATTGTATTTGCAGAGTTGGATGTGCTGGACAAAGGGAAAATAAATGAACCAAGTGACATCTTTTTGTGACAAAGCAGCAAAGCTTTGTGTATGTCTAGTGTTCCTGGCTAATTTTCCCTGTGTGTCTCTGTTTATCTTGTGAAAGACTTGTGCTCTGGACTGATCTGAAAGCTGTATAAGGTATTGGATGCAGAGAACAGTAAGACTGTAATGACTGTCACAAATTAGGCAAAAGCTGCATTTTTTATTATATCTTCTGATCTTTTTTTAGTTGTTTTTCTTTTGTATCTGTGTATGTCAAGGGCCAAAGGACGTTTACAATAATGTGTATTTTTTTGTTAGGGAAAAAATGAGGAAAATAGATTGTTCATATTTTTAATAGGTATCTTTGAAACAATAATACAGTGCTTTTAATCTTTCTTCAAATTAAATAGTTTGACATCCACTTTATCCTGTCCTAAATAAAGCATTAAATTTGGGCAGTGAAGCATGGCAGTAAAGAAAAGGAAATGTGAAATGATAGCATTAAAAAATTTTTGTGAATATGAGGCAGGAAGATTAATCTGGATTATTGGCAAAGTAGCAGATACATTTTATTCAATACTTGAACTTTGTTAAAATGCAAATTGCTATATTTTGAAAGGAGAGACTATTAAAGAAATGGATTAGCAGTATTGAATATATTATAGTATTTCCTTTTTTAAAAAAAATTACACATAAAAATTTTTAACTTTAGTTTTCATAAATTTTGAGTTCCAAATTCTCTCCTTTCTTATGTCCCTTTATTGAAAAGGCAAGAAATTTAATATAGATTTTAGATATATAGTCATGTAAAAATATTTCCATATTAGTCATACTATGAAAGAAAACCCAAGAAAAATAAAATAAGTTTTTAAAAAGTATACTTTGATCTGCATTCAGACTACACATATTTTTTTCTCTGGGGGTGGTTAGTATTTTTCATCACAAGTCCTTCTGAATTGTTTTGGATCACTGTCTTACTGAGAAAAGCCAAGTTCTTCACAGTTGATCATTGTACAATGCTGCCATTATTGTGTATAGTACCATGTTCACTATTTTCCTGGTTCTGCTTACTTCACTTTGCAACAGTTCATGTAAGTCTTCCCAGGTTTTTTCTGAAAGCATCCTGATCATCTGTATTATCACAATCATATACTACAGCTTCCTCATCCATTCCTCAAGTGATGAGCATTCCCTCCATTTTCAATTTTTTGCCACCAGAGAAAGAGCTGTTATAAATATTTTTGTGTATTTAGATCTCTTTTCCTTTTTCATATATCTATTAGGGATATACAAAGCCAGTAGTGTTATTGCTGGGTCAAAAGATATATACAGTTGGATAGTCTTTTGTCATGATTCCAAATTGTTTTCTAGGATGGTTGGACTAATTCACAACTTCAACAGTTTATCAGTGTACTTATTTTCCTTCATCCCTTCCAGCTTTTGTCATTTCTGGTGGGTGTAAGGTAGTAAGTCACATATTGCTGCATTCTGGTTTCTATCCCATTCTGCTATCCCCTTCTAGGTGATCTCATACTATTCATATTCACAGTTATGATTACCTGTCTATTTCTTTCTGTCCTATTCTCTTGTGTTTTTCCTTTTCTCTCTTTTTTATCCTGTCCCTCCTCAAAAATCTGTTTTTCTTCTCACCTCTCCCTCATTTGCTCTGCCCTTTCTTTTATCATCTGCCTCCCTCTTACCTCTTATTTCCATACCCTTTTATTTCCCTCTTGGGCAAGATAGTTTTCTATGCCCAACTGAGTGTACGTATGTACAGAGTACATATGTGTGTGTGTATTTTTCCCTCTTTTTGAATGAATTTCAATTAGAATAAGGTTTAAGCATTGCCTGCCAACACAATTCCATTTTCCTCTCCACTATAAAAACTCTTTCATATGCCCTTTGTGTAGTCTCCTTTTAACTTCCATCTTGCCATTTAAAAATGTAAACAGTATAACTTTATTGAGTCCTTTATGATTACTCTTTCATATTTACCTCTTCCTGCTTCTCTTGTGTTTTGTGCTTAATGTCACATTTTCTATTCAGCTCTGCTTTTTGTTTTTTTAAATCAGGAATGTTTAAAAGTCCTCAATTTCATTAAATGTCCACTTTCCTCCCCTGAGAGATTATACTCTGTTATGCTGGGTAGATGATTCTTGGTTATAATCCTAAATCCTTTGCCCTCCAGAATATCATATGCTAAACACTTCTCATTTAACAAAGGAGTTGCTAAATCTTGTGTGATCCTGACTGCAGCTCCAAGATATTTGAATGGCTTCTTTCTGGATGATTGAAATATTTTCCCCTTGACCTAAGAGGTCTGGAATTTGTCAATATGGTTTCTGGAAATTTTCATTTTGGAATCTCTTTTGGGACGTGATTAGCAGATTCTTTGAATTTCCTTTTTCCCCTCTGGCTCTTAAGATATCAGGAAAATTTTTCTTTATAATTTCTTGAAATATGATATCTAGGACTCTTTTTTAAATTATAATTTTCAAGTAGCCCAATTACTTATATTGTCTCTTTTGTAGCTTTCTTTTAGGCCACTTATTTTTCTGATGACATATTTTGCATTTTCTTCAGTTTTTTAATTCTCTTGACTTCGTTTCTTGATGTCTCATAGAGTCATTAACTTTCACTTGCTTGATTTCTCTTTTTTTTTTTAGTGAGATTTTTATATTTTTTTCTTTTCTCCAATTCTGCTAAAAAGCAGTTTTTATTGCACACAGTAACAGCAATATTGGGTGATGATCATCTTTGATAGACTTAGCTCTTCTCAGCAATACAAAAGTATAATACAAATCCCAAAGACTCATGATGGAAAATGCTAGACATATCCAGAAAAGGGATTGTGGAGTCTGAATGCAGATCAAAGTATATTACTTTCACTTTTGTTTTTGTTTTTTTCTTGTGTTTCTTCCCTTTTGTTTTGGTCATTCTTTCACAGCATGACTAATGTGGAAATATGTTTGATGTGATTGCACATGTATAACCTATATCAGATTGATTACTATATTGGGGAGAGAGGGGGTAAAAGGAGAGAGAAAAAAATGAAAATCAAAATCTTATAAAAGTGTTAAACTGTTTTTGTATATGATAAAATACTATTAAAGTGGCAAAAAATGAGAAGTCCTTAAAATAGCTTATTAATTTGGCTCCTTGCATTTTCAACTTTAAATGTCCTTAAGATAACTTTGCTTAGTTGGAAAATTTGCCAAATTTTCTTTAAATTGGTTTTGCTCGAACCAGGAGATCATTGTACATGCCAACAACAATATTATATGAGGATCAATTCTGATGGACATGGCTCTCTTCAACAATGAAATGCTTCAAACCAGTTCCAATTGTTCAGTGAAGAAAGCCATATACACCCAGAGAGAGGGATATAAAATGTGGACCACAACATAACATTTTCATGCTCTCTATCAATATTTGTTTGCCTGGGGTTTCCTTTCTCAGATATTTTTTGTTCATGTAGATACGATTGTTCTTGCACAGCAAGATAAGTATGGAAATATGTATACATATATTTGACTTGTCAAGTATTTTGATATAATTAACATATAGTGGACTTCCTGCCATCTAGGGGAGGGGAGGGGACTAGGGGGAAAAATTTGTAACGGAAAGCTTTGTAAGGATCAATGTTGAAGAAATACCCATATATATGTTATGCAAATAAAAGGCTTTAAATAAAAAAACAAAGAAAAGAAAAAAAAGAAAAAAAATTGGTTTTGCTCTCCATTGCTTCTCTCTCTTTTTTTATAAGACAATTATGTTCATAACCATCTGATATCTTTGTGAGATTTTTACAAATGAATTTATATTTTAGCTCAATGTTGCTTTTAGCAACTATTCTCTGACAAGTAAATATTTGTTGTCTAAGGCAAATAAGTGATCATAATAACAAATAGGGAATAAAATTTTTTCTGTGACAGGGCTATACTCAAAGTTTCAGAGATTTTTAATTAAAGATAATCATTTAATAAATAAATAATACATAAATATAATAAATGAATGAATGAATATATAAATAAATAAATGCAGGTAGGTTTTTTTTGTTTTTTTTTTCCAGCAAACTTTTGTGTCTTGTTTTCCATTTCATTTATTTTGCTCTTTATGGAGTTCTTTTATGCGATGAATTTTCATGCCTTTTTTGTTTTTAATCATTAGACGAATTCTGTTTTTTATGTTGTTATTTTCTTCAGTATTTTGGGTACCTCTTTTACCAAGCTCTTCACTCTTTTTTCATAATATTTTTTTTGACTGAGGCAATTGGGGTTAAGTGACTTGCCCAGGGTCACACAGCTAGAAAGTGTTAAGTGTCTGAGACCAGATTTGAACTCAAGTCCTCCTGATTTCAGGGCTGGTGCTCTATCCACTGAGCTACCTAGCTCTGCCCCCTTTTTTTTAATTACTTTTTTTTCTTTTCATATTTTTTCAATCATTCTCTCCCTTTTTTTTTTTTTTTTAACCTTTGGTTAATTTTTTTCTAAATCACTCTTATCTTTGTAACTCTTCCAAGGATTCCTTTTGGGTTTGGATCCAATTGCAATTTTTATTTTGAAGCTTTGTAACTATTTTTACTTAGTTGTCTTCTGAGTTTATCTTAGTCTTCCCTACCACTGTAGAAACTTTTTTATGGCCAAATTCTTTTTTTCTCATTTTTGATCATTTTTTCCAGCTTGTTTCTTGACTTCAAATTTAAAGTTAAAGTTGGTTTCTTTTTACCTGAAGTGAAAAAGGCACTGTTCCAAATTTTAGAAGTTTTTTGTACTGCTATTCCCAGAGTGATTTCGGGGGGTCTATAAGTGTTTGGTGCTTCATAATAGTATGAACCAGGGAAAGGTGTGATCATTGTTCTCTGAATCTTCATGCAGGAAAGTCCCTTATTGCCTGTAGCCAAAAAGTCTAACACTTGTCTTGACCCTAGAACTATTACCAAATCTTCTGCTGTCCTCTAGTCGTCACAAGTGCTCCTCTTTTTCCTCGAACTTAACCCAGAACTGCAGAAGGGCAATAGAATCTCTTGAAATCTCTTTCTGAACAGCTGAGAGAGAGAGAGAGAGAGAGAGAGAGAGAGAGAGAGAGAGAGAGAG
>JAJPUD010000610.1:173290-286052 GCA_023553655.1 Myrmecobius fasciatus | reverse complement strand
AGAGAGAGAGAGAGAGAGAGAGAGAGAGAGAGAGAGAGAGAGAGAGAAAGAGAGAAAGAGAAAGAGAGAAAGAAAGAAAAGCTGTTCCTGCTGCTATGGCAGGAGAAAAGCTGTTCCTGCTGCTATGGCAAACCACCTCCAAGCCCCATTGCTGTGGTTACTGCCCTGTTCTGGGAAGGCCCCTCTCTAGTGTAACCAACTTTTCCTGCTGACCTCCTATGTTATTTTAGGCTGGAAAAAACATCTCACCTCAGCCTTTTATTTTCTCTGCTGCTCCAAAGTTAAATTTGTGGTGCTGTTTTAAAGTTGTTGGGAAGAGAATGTTGGGTAACTTCAGCTGAGTTGCTGTCTATATGCCATCCTCTCAGCTTCCCCCCTAATCTTGAGCTGGTTCTTGAAAGAAACCAGGGAAGCTAGACATTGGAGTGAGGAAAAGGGGAATCTGGGCAAGGAGGAGTATCTTGTAAAGGCAGGGAAGTAGGAGGTTGAATCTAATGTGCATGTAACAGTGAGTAGATCAGAGTAGTTTGATCCTACAGTAAGTGATACTAAGTATAAGAACACTAGAAAGGTAGGATGGATCCAAGTTATGAGATCAGTTAAATAATGGAAGATTTAATATTTAACACTTGAAGTGATAGTGAACCAACCACTGGAGCATGTAGAGGGAAGGACTGTTGGTGGTATATTAAATGTTCAGAATTGAGCATTAGGAAGATTAATATGACAGTTAAATGGGGATCAGACTGGAGAGAATAAAGGCTTAAGGCAGGAGTGGAGAGGTGATCACAGTGAGGACATAGGGAATGATATGATAAAATGTTATGATTAGATAAAGGGAATTCATGAGCCTAGAACTTGTGTATAATTGCAAAATCTGATGCATGATCACTTTGGCTGTATCATGTTCTTTGAAAGGGTTGTGTCAAATGACTGTCTGGATTTGTAGCTTAGGAGACTACATTAAGGGAATCGATTAGATGGAAGAACTGAGGATTTAAAATAGTTGAGGGAGCATCAGTGTTTATGTTCACTGTCCCTGACATGAAGAAAGTAGATGGAATGAATGAAGAGAAAAATGGAACCAGTCATTGAAGAAGCCAGGAGAAAGTCTTGGTGGTTGATGGAAAATGTCCCCTCCCCAAGGTTTGGGATATTCTGAAGATTTTGATCATTTTCTTGAAGTGAGCAAATGCACACATGCACACCCCTACTGTGTGCAAAGAAAGTATTTGATCTTCCACTATTTGATGGAGAGTCAAAAATCCTTATCATAAAGTAATTTTTCATATAATGGATCCACTATATTGTGGATGATCTCATACAAATGTTTTATTTGTACAATCTCCGTTTTCTGTCTGTAAAATTAAGGAGTTGAACTGTATGATCTCCAAAGTCCTTTCCAACTTTACACTTTTGGATCAGAAAGATAATTACATCTTGTAGGTTTTTGAGCAAGAAAGTAATATGTTAAAGCAGTATTTAACAAATAAAATTGGTTGCAATTTGCAGTATTTGTGGAAAGTTGAAAATTATGTGTCATCTCATAAAGATGTATACAAACTCACAAAGATTGGTTTCACAAGGCAAACAGTATGTACTAAGTGGTATCAATTTTTATGTTACTTATAATTAAAAAGAGTCATTAGCTATAGGAGATTAGAGATCTCAGCTTAGTTGACATGTAATGGCCAAAACCCAAGATTTGATATAAACAAAATATCAGTCAAGGGTATTAAATGTCATTTAAAATAAACTATTTATAGGTCCATGCTGAGGAGTAGTATAAGAAAAATTAATGTACTTATATTTAAAGATTTTTTGTAAAATAAAAATCTGTTTTCTTGACTCAGAAATCATCATCATGAATAGGTTTCAATGATAGCTGAATTTTTGTTTTTGCCCTTTTAGCTCTTGGTACCTTTCTAATAATTATAATGGACATTTTAAAAAGTAATTTTCATATTTTAATTTTTTTAAATGAACTTTTTCAACAATCAAACATTTCACTGAAACAAAAATTGATTGTATAGGAAACTAGGTTTTGATTATTTTACTGTATCCTTGTGCATTACTCTATTCAACTCAAACTTTACAAAAGGGACAGGATTGACCACCAAAACACAAAGTTTGTTAGCTAGTCAGATGAGCAGCTCAACTTATCCATTTCAAACACACTGGCATCCTGCTCTTCAAATGAGGTTGTTTAATCCTAATATCTTTTATCCTGTCAACTCTCTGCCCCTAGAACCTCAGATTGTTGTATTGATACCATCAAACTTTTTTCCCTATTCAATTTTGTCCCACTTTCATCTTCATCTCTGGGGTTAAGCTCCTTTGTTACTGTGATTGATCTTGTCAGAATTACTCTGACAGATTTAAAGTCAATGGTACTAGTTTTTTTTTTTTTTTTTTCTACCACTCACATCCTTCATCCTTTAACTATATTTCCCTGGTGCCTCTTTCAGTTGAATTTCCCATGGATGATCATCTTACCTGCTTAGGCTTCTTTTAGATATTTCTATATCAAGGGAACTCTTAGCAGTAATCTTGTGCCATTAGTTAAGTGGTCAGGTTCATAATAGTAAAATAACTAGAACTTTTCCCCAGGTTTTTTAACTTCTAAGACAGCTATCTTTCCACAATAGTGCCTAAATTCAACATTAACTAAAAGGTCTCTTATTATGTAGGTACTTAATATAGCTCTTCTGTATGAGATTAAAGTGAAAATAGCTTAATAGAAATATTTGAAGAAAAATATGTTGATGTTCCTTTAGATTTTAATTCTTGCATTCAGTTTTATGTGATACCAGTTATTAAGGTATTTGGCAATATTGATTTCCAATGATACACATGATTTTGATTTAATTGTGTAGTATTGTGACTCTTGTAGAATAGAGGTGTCAAAACAGGTTGCCTGCGCTGTATCAGATTGAATTGATTGGGAGATCTTTAACAAAACAAATTAAAAAATACAATTAAGCATAGATCACATTACATTTTAAAACTTAAGTCAATATGTAGTAGCAGGGTTCTTTATGTATAGATTAGTGACCTCCAGTTTCTTTTTGAATTTGACACCACTGCTATAAAAGACCAGAAGAATACCTCTTCTAATCACATTCTTACAATTCAAGAAAAACAAAGTAGATTACAAGCTTGGTTTAGAGACTGTGATACTTCCAAGGCTTAAGAGGCTTTTTTTTTGCTTCCATCTTTTGTCTTATTGCAGATTTAACTTCTTCCCTATTTGCTTATATGATTATCCTTTTTTGAAATATTTCTCCACAGTCTTGGATCCATGTGCTTGGGGAAACTAGTCACTTGCTGATCTCTGGTTTACCAACTTTTACAAATTATGGTAAAATTGAGACAAAAACGTTAACAACACAATGAAGGAAGTAATAAAAAAAGAATTGTCCTAAAGAACTATAATATATAACATAGCATTATATTATATATATGTTAATGTATATAGCATACATATTATATGTGGTATATAATTATATATATATATATTGTGTATATAATATGAATAGCATAACATAATACAATGAAATAACATAAGAGAACTGTCCAAAGAAACTGTTTTTGAAAGAATTAACAGAAAAATCCAATACTGCAAATTCCAAGACACATATTGGTTAAAGTTAACAATTCAGTGGACAAACAAGAAGTTCTTCAAATGATGAAGAGGAACATAAAAGTAACATAAAAACTGTTTTCAACCAAAGAGGGGGAAAATCATAACTTGAAAACAAATCCCTATTTTAAAGATGGAGGAAATAGAGCAGCATATAGCTCTTGTAGCTTTGACGAAAAGATGCATTCTTAACTAAACAAGAAATAGGAGCAATTACAAATGATAAAGTGAACAATTTTGAGGATGTGAAGCTGAAAAACTAAACACTGCAAAAGTGTTGTTGAATGGGAAAAATATTCATATCAAATTTCTCTGATTATGATTTTCATGCCTTAGATATTTAAACAATTTGCATGTACATATATATATATATCTGACTAATAACCATTGTTATTAGACAAATGGTCAAAGGCTTTGAAGAAATAGCACCCAAATGAACTTCAGATATTCAACACTATATGAAAAATTTCTCTAGATCACTAATAATAGCAAATCCAGACAATTATGAGGTTTTATCTTATACCCTACAAATTGATAAAAATGACCGAAAAGGCATCAGTCAGTATTGGACATGTTGTAGAAGGAAGAATGGGCACACTCTATACATTGTTGAAGGAACTGTGAAATGGTAAAACCATTTTGGAATGTCGTTTAAAAGTAAGCAAATCAGTGACTGATCCAGAGACTCTCATTAACTGGGCTTATATTCCAAGGAAATTACTGATGGAAAAAAAAAAGTCCCCGTTTATTTGAAAATGTTTATAACAGCACTTTTTGTGATAGCTGAAATTTAAAGCAGATGTCTATCACTTGGGAGTTTGGTACATGAATGTAATAAAATATTATTGGGCTGTAAGAAATGATGTGTGATGAAAAGATCTATAGTAAGTCAGTAAACAGAGCCAAGAAAACAATATCGAATGTTACTATAATAATGTAAATGGAAAGAACAGCGACATACCAAAAAAAATCAAAAGTTAGTATAACAAAATTATAAAAATCAAGTAAGAATTAGATATGAAAAGATAATACCTTTGCAGAGATGGGAATTCCACAGGTTATTACACATTTCATATGATTTCAAACTTTCTTAACATATTAATCAGTTCTAATGACTTCCTCCCTTTTCTACAAATAATATTTGTTATATGGTTTAGTGTTCTAAGAAGGGGTAGGTGGGTACATATTGATATAAGAAACAGAAAATATTAATAAAATTTTATTTTAAGAAAGTTTGTAGAACCCTCTCTTTTTATTGTTATGCAGGTGATTTTATAAAATATGTAAATATGATTTGGTATCATCTACTTTGTTTAAATTTTTTTTCTGCTTTTTCCTGAGGCATTTGGGGTTAAGTGGCTTGCCCAGGGTCACACAACTAGGGAATGTTAAGTGTCTGAGATCAAATTTGAACTCAGGTCCTCCTGACTTCGGGGCTGGTGCTCTATCCACTGCGCCACCTAGCTGCCCCCGTTTAAATTTTTTTTAAAAAAAGATGTGTTGTGCAGTATTAGTATACCAGTCAAGAAAACATTTTTAGCTTGACTTAGAAAAACTTAGAAATACTTAAAAAAAAAACATGCTTTAAAAAATCAAATGGTGTGTCAGGCACCAGCAGGAAGATTTATATTAATAGTGTTATCCAAAGAGATTTCAGGGAGAAAGTGACATGAGCTTTTCATTTTAAAAAATTAGTAGGTATTCAGTAGGTAAAGATATGGGGAAGCAACAGGTATTTTGGGCATGAATAACACAATTTTATATGTAGATAGAAGGAATCATGGTATTTGTTGGTCAGAGAGTAGGTAAATTTTGTTTTGTTTGTTTGTTTATTTTATTTTATTTTTGGCATTTAGAACTTTTAGAAGATAGAGTGATAGAATTGGCTTTAGATTATAAAGCGCCCGCCAAGAAATTGAGTTTGAATTTGAAACTGAAGATTGTTCAGAGAAGAAGTGACATGACTAAAGCTACATAAAAGAAATACTGTTCTGGCAGCCATATGAAAGATTGAAATGGCAAGAGATTATGAGAGAAGGAAATGTATTAGTCTAGACTCATTAATGAGAACTGATACTAGAGGGCTGGAATAGAATAACTGGACATACAGAAGAGATGTAGAAGTAGAATAAAAGGACTTGGTAACTGATTCAATGAGAGATTAGGAAGAAGAAAGTTCAGGGTAGCCATATAGTATGGAATATAGAAATCTTGTTAAATAGTTTTGCCACAGAGAAAATTAAAAGTTATCAGAATTAAAGACAGGGTTAGTAAAAGGTATAATTAGTCTGGCTTTTAGACATTTTGAGTTTAAGGAACTAGTGGGAAATCCAGGTAGATGTGTAATCTAGAGCTCTGATGGTTAATCAGGAATAGAGATAAAGGTTTGTATTTAAGCTGCTTTGAAGAGAGTGAAATCAGGGGACTTGAATAAAAATAGAAACAAGTTTAAAAAAAAAAACCCTGAAACCTTTAAATATCTATATTCCATGAATCAAGAAAAAGATGAGTAACCTATGAAGGAGACAACAGAAGGATTAGAGTGGAGAACCAGGAAAGCCTGGTTTTTAAGGAACCAAGAAATAAGAGAATTTCCCGTAGGAAGTTTCAACTGTATGAAAACCTTGGAGGTTTAAAGAGAGAGGCCTTTGTGTTTGGAAGTGAATAATCTGTGGAGCTTGACAAAGACATTTCAGGAGTTCAGGCAGAAGGGATTCCATGAGAATAGAATATTGGGTGAAGTTCAGTCATTGGCTAAAGACAATTTTTTTTTTTCATGATATTCAGTAGCAAAGGGAGGAAAATTTTATGTGCTTTTAGAAAAATATAGAATGTTGAATGATTACTTCTGAAATATATGGTAGTGTTTTAGAGATATTTTGAAGCTTTACTTATAGACATACATTAATGTTCTGAAATTTTAAAAATGTGATTATAATTCTTTACCAAGGCTGACAAAATCATCTTCTATAGATGGTTTCAGCAGTCCTAGTTTATAGTAATTTTCTGCCTTTATTAGCTATAATATATGCATCATCTGGAATACCAAATAACTTGATTTCGATTTTTCAATCTTGGTATTTTAAGTGGGACAGCATATTCATTTGAATCTTCTGAATGTTTGAGATTAACTTTCAGTTCCCTTCTTGATCCAAACTAGAACCCATAATATGTTCCTAAAATGATTGTTATGTTCCTTAGTCCCTTTATTTATAGGAATGTCTTGGGAAGATCGAATGAGATAATAGATATAAAATGCTTTGTAAACCTTAAAGAAATATATGTATTATCTATAAAATCAAGTATTCCATAACCATATGTTTTTAAAAGTAAAGTACCCATGTTAGTTAAAAAAAATAAATATTTTAATTTAATTTGGTAAAGTCATTGTTTGTGAGGATGGTGCTATATAACACATACTTTATATGTATATAAAAGCATAGCATATATAGCACTTTACATTTATGACAATTTTGCTGTTTCATAATATTAAGCCTCTTTTGGCATCGGATAACTTAGGAAATATGAACAAATTAAATATCATAGATTGGGTAGGGAAATGTTTAGCACTTTAAAATATTTTCAATATTCTTTTAAAAGGAATCTTATTAGATTTTTTTCCTACATTTTATTTTGAGGTTTAATTCCAAAAATATCAGTAATATTATGATGGAAAAAGGAAACTATTCATTTCAGCAAATATTTTGTAAACGTGTGTGTGTATGTGTTTTGGTGGAAGGAAGAATAAGCATTTATAAAGTACAAACATGTGGCAGACAGCATGTTAAGAACTTTGCAAATATTACTTCATTTTATCCTCATAGAAATCCTACAAAATTGTTGCTGTTTTTATCCTCAATTTGCAGTTGAGAAAGCTGAAGCAAACATGTTAGGTGATTTGCCTAAGGTCACATTAACTAATAAATGTTTGAATTCAATTCTTCCTGGCCTCAGGTCCCTAACCATTGTGGCATCTTAGCTTTCTCTACTGTGTTCCAGATACTAAAATGAGTAGGATACCTTCCCTGACTCAAGGAATTTACAATAATGTAAATAAAAGGGTAGATATTAGTTATGTAAAATTTGATAAATGTGATAAATATACAACCACAGGATGCAAATGTCAAATGGATCTGTAATCGTGTAGTTTCAGACTTTCCTCCCAGTAATGATTACAGACTACCCATACCTGCCTATCCTTGGCATCTCTTACTATGTCCTCCTACAAGTTCACTACAGGCTTTCTTTATTCTTTTCCAATGCTTCAAGGCTCTTTGTAGAATATTGAAATTCAAAGACAAGGAGCAATCATGTTGTTAGCCAGTTCTGGTAACATCCTGCTGGAAAGCAGCCAGAGGTCTCAGCCAATAGCCAGGGTTGCTCCATCTCATGATAGAACAATAGATCTAAAGCTATAGGGGACAGAAAAGGTCATGTAGTCCAGAGGTGTCCAGCACAGAGGGCAGCAGGTCACATACAGCCCTTGATAATTCTGAATGTGGCCTGAACCGGATTAAAATATAATTTGGTTACATTTACCAAAATAAGGAAAAACAAAATTAAAAAATAGATAACATCACATTTTAAAACTTAAGTCAGTATGCCCCCACATGGATTTTCATATACAAATTAATATTCTCTTTTCTGTTTGGGTCCACTCATCTGGACTAGTCCCCTCATTTGATAGATGAGAAAACTGAGGCCCCAAGCCTTCCTTGACAGAGATCTCACAGAACAGGTAGTGGAGTCTGATGTCGCCCCAGAGTTCTCAGGCTCCAAATCCAGCATTCACCAGTCTTAGTGACAGAGGCCTCTCTGACCTGGGCATCCAGGAATGAGGAAGTGAGTGATAAAGCCCGAGTCTGTGAAGACAGAGGTAAAAGCAGATGGTGAAGAGCAGGATAGCTAGTCGCCCACGCGGGGAACTTCCTCAAGGAAATGCCTATGATATCTTAGGTGAGTAGAATGAAAAGAGGAAGCTCCTGGCTAGATATGAGC
This sequence comes from Myrmecobius fasciatus, assembly GCA_023553655.1. Classification (NCBI taxonomy): domain Eukaryota; kingdom Metazoa; phylum Chordata; class Mammalia; order Dasyuromorphia; family Myrmecobiidae; genus Myrmecobius; species Myrmecobius fasciatus. Next base: position 277,411 of record JAJPUD010000610.1, on the reverse strand, counting down.
TCTTGCAAAGACACACTCACAACCTGGCTGGCATCATCCGGGCCTCTGAGAAGCCCTCACCTCTCCTTAGAAAGGCTAAGCCAGGATCAGGCACCTCATAGGTCTCAGAGCCTTTGGGGACTTCAGAGGACACCTACCCTGAGCTGGAGCACTTGGAAGCTGGTGGTGCTTGCTCAAACAACAGAGACTCCAGAGTCATCCACTGCACCCTGGGCCAGCCCAGGCTCTGGGAGAGATCGGGAGGCTTATGGCTTGGGGCAACTCTGCCTCACATTCAGTTCACAAGTTAAGACATCAATTTAGGATGTCCTTGAAAAATAAGGAGGAACAACACCTGCAGCCCTTGAAGCCCAGTGTGATGCTGATATCACCTTCCTACTTTCTGACAAGCTTAATCTGTATTTAGCTACTAGCTGCCTCCCTAATTTCTTTGGTGACTTCCTAAAGGTGATGGCATTTGATTCTAATCATGAAGTCTTTCAACACTTGTAGATATTCTGGCACAAACATTGATGTGGAGAGGGAAAGTGTGGAACAGATGTTAGGTTCATTAAACATAGAATATGTGTAGCACAAAATTGGAAGAGAAGTCTATAAAAGTGGTTGAATCATTGTAAAGAGACTATATGTTAAGCAGATGAATTTGAATTTTTTTCTGTAGTAGAACATTTTAAAATATTTTTGAGTGTGGCAATTACATGACTGGAAAATCTGTTTTTGAAAGATTACTTCAGGCAAAAATAAAAAATGAATTGGAAAGAGAGGAACCACAAGCAGAAAGACCAATTAGGAGACTTTTAGGAAGTGAGGCAAGGCTTCAGTGATGGTAGTGGCAATGTGAATGTAAAGAGTGCCAGAGGGATAACAGAAGTAGGATCTGTAGATGAAAAATCATGAGTAAAAGCATAAACACTTGACAAAAACTGCAAGCATTAAAAAAGCTTTAGATTTGTATATTACAACTGTTGATTTTCTTATTTCTAATTAGCACAAAATAATAATATCCAGAAGAAACAGGCCTTTCATCTGTTTGTCCCAGTTTCATCAAAGTGATTTTGTCAGCAGTGGACCAGAACTCTGCCACATTAGCTTGAATTCTCATTAGGTAGCCAATTTGTCTGAATCCTCATTAAAGTGATGAACTCATTTACTTATAAGTCGTGACATTTGATATTGTACAAAGATATGTTTAGAGATTTAAATAAAAATTGTTGTATAGATAGATTTGTTCAATACTTGACAGCCTTTCAATGATACCTAGATATTACAGGGTCACTTTCTGCTTTTTAGTTAAAAATATAAGCCTAATGAATTAAATATCTTTGTTGAATCATTAAGACTTATAAATATGGAGCAGCTCTTTAACAACAACCACAAAGACCACAAATTGATGGTGTACTGTATCATTGTTGCTTTTTGAAAATTTATGCATGTGTTGTATTTCCTTTATCGTACTATTCTTTCTTATAGATAAGATTTCTCCTGAAGAAAAAAATGATGTGTGGCAATAACTATACATATATTTGATTTAAGTATTCTATCATAATTATCATGTAGTGGATATCCTGCTATCTAGGGGAGGGGTGGGGAGTAGGGGGGAAAAATTTGTAACAGAAAGCTTTGTAAGGGTTAATGTTTAGGAATTACCCATACATATGTTTTGCGAATAAAAAGTATTAATAAAAAAGGAAAAAAAAGAAAATTTATGCATGTTACAAAAGATTTATTCATGAAGATAACATTACTCTATCATGTAATAATATTCATTCTAAAATGGTATTTGCTACACATAAGAGTATAGGAAATTGCACAAAGGGAGATAGTATACTTATTGAATATGAACATTGTGATGGCATCATAAAAAAAGATCTTAAAGTAAATAAGAGTAAAGCTTATCTAGATTTGATAATCGAATTTGCTTTTTTCAACTTTTTTAATCCATATATAGGTATGGTATATGCTGTAAAATTCAATAGCTTTATCCTGACCACTCTATGGCATCCATAAATATCATATATGGAGAGAGAAACTAGTATTCCCATTATTCCCTTTAAAAATGAAAAAATATATATAACTGTTTTACATTGTCCACTTAAATTGGGGTCTCTCACTTTTTGAGTAGACCAGATGTCAAATTTTTTTATTGCTAGCATTATTTTTGTTAGTTCTACTCAACTAATTACTGTTAGATTTTTCAGTACTTGCTATAGTTTCTTGTTGCATATAATATGTGGGACAAGTGAATGTTATGTGGACAAGTAAATGAGTTATAACAAAGTTAGCAGAGAATTTTCTTTCCTCTTTGAGAGCTAAGTGTTTGCAAATTAGTCTATGGTTTCACTAAATCCTTTCATTAAATCACTGTATACCTTTCTAGTCAGTTACTGCTATTTTATTCAAAAAAATTAAGGCATAATTTTTATTGTGAATAATAGTTTGATAAAGTCCCCAATATGCTGCCCTCTCTCCAAGAGAACCTTGTATATTGTAGTTTCAGGGTCTGAAATCATGTTGTATACACTTACTTAGTGTCCATCCCTCCACCTGTCATACTCACCAATACAATCCTATTGTATGTGACAGTTATAGATGTCTTCTCTAATAAGGCTTGCATTTGAAGATAAGGCTGAATGTAAACAAATTAACTTTTTAAAAAATAAAGGGCAATTTCATATGCTGTAATGTATCCATTTATAAATGATTATGAACACTTTTATGGGCTTTTTTTTTAAGATAAATGGCCTATTGTATAACACTTACTATTAGGTAGTCTAGATGTCTCTGTATTCTGAGAGATAATGCTCTTGTATTATTACACCCTAATAAAATGAGTTAATGTTTTAGTATCATAGATAAAAGAACAGTTGGATATATTTAATAACCAAACTGAGAAACACTTAATTTTAGTTGTCTGTAGCAATATAACACAAATTTTCCAGTAAAACAAATTGCACTTTTAGAATATATTTTAATGTGCATTTGACAAAGGAGAAAATGAGGTGATTGAAGTTCAATTTGTAGCATGTTATTAACCATTTCCGCTTGACTAGATGAGTAAAAGGATAATGGATGAGGGTTTTATTATTACCTTTCTACTAAAATGAAGTGGTATAAAAGATAAGGTGATGAGATTAATGAACATAAGGAAAAGGAGTAATCAATCAACTACCAAGAGGGAGATGAAATGACAGTACTCTTTAAGATTTGTAAGAGAAAACTATTTTTAAAAGTAAGCTTTATCACTATAGTATTCTGTTTGGGTCCAGCCTTTTTAAAAAAAAAAATCTGTTTTGGTTTTTTACATATTTTACTGTTTATATTGGTTTCCTTAGCTATCTGCTGTATTTTTGTGAAGAACCTCACAAATTCTATTTTATTTTTAAAAAAATACAGTTAAAGTAAAAATAATTAATCTCTTCTGTCTATCTTTTACCTCCTCATACATTGCCCTGAAAAGGATTAAGCAAGTCTCATAAAATTTACTTCAGATCATTAAAAAAATGAATTCATGATTAATTTCACTAGTATTATTTCTTACAAATTTAAACTCTGAGTTAAAATCTTTACTTTGAATTTAAGATATTCTGACCTCACTTCAGCAAAGTATATTGAAAGTAATAGCAACAAAAAGTTTTGTCTCTTTTTAAGGAGCAATGCATATTTAAAGAGCCATCAATTAAAGCTTGTTGGATTTAACAAACATTTACTGTGTGTAAAGCACTATGTAAGGTGCTAGGGGAATAAAGAGACAAAAATGAAAGTCTTTGTACTCCAAATATTCAAAGAACAGTGGGTTTAGAGTCAGACATTTTCATGTGGTCACTCAGCTTTACTAGCTATGTGAATTTGGGCAAATCATACATCATCTTTCAACTTTGATTTCCTCATCTACAAAATATTGGAATGGGTTTTGGAAGAGTTAGGATTGATTAGATCACCTCAGGGCTTCCTTACAACTCTAAATCTTATGATCTTATGCCTTTAATCTTTTATAAAAGATAGATAAAATCACTTTAAAAGCTATGATTCCTGTAACATTCTACTGGGAGATTGAAAAAGATTATGTACCTTTGCTTTTAAAATAATATGGCATGAATTCTAATGCTAACAATTCTTATTCATAAAGGAAGGAAAGGGCCCCACATGTGCAAGAATGTTTGTAGCAGCCCTTTTTGTAGTGGCTAGAAACTGGAAACTGAATGGATGCCCATCAATTGGAGAATGGCTGAACAAGTTATGGTATATGAATGTTATGGAATATTATTGTTCTGTAAGAAACGACCAGCAGGATGATTTCAGAAAGGCCTGGGGAGACTTACACCAACTGATGCTGAGTGAAGTGAGCAGAACCAGATCATTATACACGGCAACAACAATACTATATGAGGATCAATTCTGATGGACATGGCTCTCTTCAACAATGAAATGTTTCAAACCGGTTCCAGTTGTTCAGTGAAGAAAGCCATATACACCCAGAGAGAGGGATATGAAATGTGGACCACAACATAACATTTTCATGCTTTCTATCAATGTTTGCTTGCATTGTGTTTCCTTTCTCTGATTTTTTTTCTTGTAAATATGATTTTTCTTGCACAACAATGATAAGTGTGGAAATCTGTATACATATATTCGATTTGTCAAGTATTTTAACATAATTAACATGTAGTGAATTTCCTGCCATCTAGGGGATGGTTGGGGACTAGGGGGGAAAAATTTGTAACGGAAAGCTTTGTAAGGGTCAGTATTGAAGAATTACCCATACATATGTTTTGCAAATAAAAAGTTTTAATAAAGAAAAAAAATTAAAAATTAAAAAAAGTATTTTTAGTTTTTTCCTTAAAAGTAATTCTTAATTACTAAATAAATTACAAGGGAATCAATTCATATCTGATTGACAAAAGAAAGTTGTATTAAGTCACATATTTTTTGTTTGTTAGCCTTTGGATTTTTTTCTTTATTAGGCTACTAAATCATGCAGAGGTAATCCATTTAGAACATCATTTGTGATCTCAAGAACAATTTCACTGCATTACTTCCTATATTGTCTTTTGACATTAACTTTCATGGTGCCCAGTTAATGAAAAAAATAACATACAATTTGGCCTTTTTAACATCTTATATTTTCATTTTTTATAACATCAGTAGTGTAGATATTAGAATAGTGCTGTAGATATATAGTATCTCTTAATTTGAGACAAGCATTTGAAGATCTCATGTAATATTCTTACCAATAAGATGTTGAAATTCAAGTTAAATGATAGATTGAATAAATTCACCAGGATACAATATAATGCAAAGATCAAGTTCTTAATAATTTTTTTGGTTCAGTCATATTTGAAATTAATTCAACAACTGTACTTTTATTGATTTTATTGATCAATATCAACCTAAAGAGAATTCTTTTATGAAAATTTCATAGAACTTTTTCTTTTCCTTGTTTATTGTTTACATCTATAACTTGATTGGATATGTAAAAATCAGATCAAATTAATAGGCAGATCAGATTTACAAAGTGATCTATTCGTGATGGAATACCTGAGAACAATATAGAATTTAATAGAAGTTAATGTAACTTGCATTTAAGTTTTAATTTTTTTTTTACAAATATAGGACAGAAAAATGAATGGGCAAAAAGTGTGTAAGAAATACATCTAAAGTTGATTGGAAGCTTTACTATAGGGTAATATGATGTGAATACTAAAAATGACAGTACAATCATGGACTACGATAGGATTGTGAGGCATTGTGTGTCAGATTGTGGGAAGTGGTGTTATCACTCTAGTTTCTGTTGGTTAAACCACATCTAGGATATTGTGTTCAATTCTAGACATCAAATTTTAAGAGGGATGTTGACAAATTAGTGTGTGTGTAGAGCAGGGTAAAGGGTCTGGAAACCTTGTCATACGGAGTGATTGAGGGAACTTGGGATGTTTAGCCTTGAGAAGAAAAGACTTAAAGGAGATGTAATAGCTGTCTTCAGATATTTGAAGAGCTATCATGTGGAGAGGAATGAACTGATTTGTTCTCTGTTGATCTAGAGGGCAGAGTTTTAGGACATATGTAGGGAAGTTACATGTAGGCAGATGCTGACTCAATATAAAAATAGCATCTAGCTGCTGTATTCATCTTAGATTGGCTTTTGTTTCTTTTCTGTTACTAGATGTATACAGACTGCATGACTAACCATCAAGGTTATTGAACAGAGGATTCATTTAGGAAGTTTCATTGGGTCTCAGTGATCTCTAAAACTCGCTCTGATGTCAAGATTCTTAGTATTTGATGAATCTTTGATTTTACTTATGCAGGTTCTCTTTTTATCAGTGAATATCAGCTTCCATAATGCTTCTCCTTTTACACAGTTATCTACAGTTTATAATATATTTTCCATGGAGTCACTGTGATCTTTTGCTTTTTAATTTTGTGTGAGGACCACCTCATCTCTCAAATTAGACTTTGATTTAATCAGGATTAGACCTCCCTTTTCTTAAAAATGAACAATAGCCTTGTATTGTTCTGATTGAATGATCAGAATTGTGACAGATTAGATTTTGTTGATCAACCATAATTACAAGGGAGTCAAAAAATTGAATTTTAATAAAATACATTGCCTGTACTTTTTTCTCTAAAGTTTCTATTGGTATTTTGTCCCCTTTATTTCCTTTTCCTAATAAACATGTTTCTGTTTAAAATGATGAATAATATCAAGGGAAAAATATGTAACACTTGATTGTGACAGAACACAAGCTTAAGGAAATGAATTGAACTCTAGTACATTTCATTTCCTTTTAAAATTTCCCCATTCCTTTACATATAATAAACATCCTTTTTGGAGCAACATTCTTGAAAAAAGGAATTTTAAATACATTTTGTTGAACTTAAATCTCTGATAATTTCTACTCCTTTTCTTGATGATAATGGGGTGTTTTACTATCTTTTTGTTAAGTGTCAAAAGCTCACATGCCTTGTTATTCATAGGAATGGTAAATATTTCTTAATCTTCTAAAAAATAATCATTAATGGAACTTTGGGCCTATTTTTAAATTTTAACTTGTTTTTTCAGAATTACTAAAAGGAAAGATGCCCTGATGATGTTAGTAGCATCTCTGTATAGTATAAGGTTTTCAAAATGATTTTGATGTGTGTGTATAATTTCATTTGCTCTTCACAAGGACTCTGTGAGGTAGATATGTTATCTTTATTTTGCAAATGAGGAAACTGAGGCCAAGAGAAGTTATATAATTTGACCAGGCCATAGAACTAGTAAGTTTTAGAGGCAGGATTTAAATTCAATATTTTTTTACTTAAAAGTCCAGTGCTTTTGTCTACTACACTAGCTACTTTATTTTTCAGTATATGGTATTTTAACTTTTTTCCTTAAAAGTAATTCTTAATTACTAAATAAATTACAAGGGAATCAAAAAAAAATTGAATCTAGAAGTACATTTTAATATTTCCTCTATTGAGTGCATTTTTTTAAAGTTTCTATCAGTATTTTATCCTCATTATTTCCTTTTTCCTAATAAACATATATGTTGTAGAATAGGAAAGGATTATACATGAAACTGCACATCTCTATGTAGAGCCTGCCTTTCTATTTAAATATATAATATGTTCATCCCATAGCTTTCAAAGCTGTCTTGTGTCACTGTAATTCCCTCTGGCATTGCTTCTATTCTGTTTTCATATATAATTTAAAAATACATCTTTTAGTTTTGTTTTTAATATTAAAATCAACAACTAGTATCATTTTACATTATAGTGTAAAACTGTAGTGTAATAATATAGTGTAATAGTACATTCTTCTACAATAGTATGTACTATTACACTATATTGTTATATAACATAGTGTATAACAATATAGTGTAATAGTACATACTGTTGTAGCTAGAAAATGTATGCTATAGATGTTTAGGAGTTTGCTTTTACAGTTGTCCATTCTTTGTTTATGAAAGGACCAATGACATCATGAGGTGATGACTTGCATGTGAATTGAATTTAGAAGAGGTAGAGTTGTGCGAAGTCCATGTTTGTTACTTAAAGGCTTTAGTTACTAGTGTCATTTACTCCAAGTTGTCTTTCCTTAGATCTGTTTTTATTGTTTGTACTTTTTGAAAAATGTAATGACAAAGAAAAACATAATGTGGAAATAGTTTTCTTTACAACAGTATTGGTTCTCATTATGCCTATTATTAGAAAAGTGTTTGTTAACAGAAGTGAGAGGGATTAGCAATTAGAAGACTAAAAGAAAAAAAAAATCCAATATAGATTTAGAATAATGGATCTAATCATAAGGATAGATCCTTATTTATATTGGCAATGCCTTACTTAGTATTAACTATTTTTCTGTGTACCTATCCCCCTTTGAAAGGTTTTTAAGCCATATGACATCATACAAGGTATCCCAGCTTCTCTTTACTCCTTTCCAGTTTAGTTGTGCCCTGGCTCTCTCCTGTGAAACAGGATGGCCTTGGAATATGGAAGAGGGCGACATGTTTTATCAAAAATATCAGAGGTTTTGATCTGTTGTCTGATTGGTTTTCTACTTTTTGTGTTTTAGGGAGGCACCTATTAGTTTGTATGAGGGATGGAAATTTCTACTGTAAAAGATTAGGGAGTACAATAGATTTTATAAAAGGGATGTAATTGACAAGAAGTAATAAGAGGTATCTCCAGGAGAGCTAAGCTAAGAAAACATCTCTCTTTGGAAAGTCTCCTGAATATTTATATATTATTTAGTCCTTTGATAATTTTATATTTATTGTGAGAATATTAATTCTGTAACTTGAAATTGTCATTTCAAATTAGATACTGGAAAACTTTTGAATGATATTAGTGAGAAGTAATGATATTTATCTGAGATTAAATATATTTTGTTGATTTAATGTAGTAAATATCAGTACCTGAAGGTACAGAACACAGGGGGTATGGTTGTAATGTGGGACTTGACCTATTTTCTCTCTAGAGAAGCAGAAATTGTCAGGACTTCTCAATAATTTCTTGGAAGTAGAATTGATAAAAGAAGGATTCTGGATCTTATTCTTACTGAGGAACCACTTTATGACAGAAATGTACAGAATTATATACAGTGATGATTTCATTTTACATTTCATTGGTACATAAGGAAAAAATGGTAGCTGCAGTTTGCCAGGAAGCTTAGATTTGCCAGATTGGATTTTAAGGAGTTAAGATATAAGATTGACAGGCACTTATGGCTAGATTTTCTATAAGCAACATCAGCTGAAAAATTAATATCAATTCTGGCAACAAAAAAAATAGTTAACCTAATGTGGAAGAAAATTAACTTATCAGTAAATAGGTTTTTAAGAAGATGTGAGAGATGGAAGTTAAGATGTAACTGAAGATTAATATGAAAGAGTGGCAAGCTTGGGATTTCAGTGTTGGGTTTAAAAATAAGGAGAGAGAGCAAAACCAGTGTAGATATTATCTTCTTCAATTCCTTTCTGAAGTTTCCAATTATTTCTGATTCTAGCCATATTTTTTAGTTGTGCATTTCCTGAAGAAAAACAGTCATTTTATCTTTGTATTACTATTGCAAGGTGCCATATATTTAAATGTACTTGACTATATTGGTGATATAATTGAGTTTTTATATTGGTGATATAATTGAGCTTGTACTGTTGATAGAGTATCAATCCTAAAATCAAAAGGTATGAATTCAAATTCTACCATAGACATTTGTTTGCTATGTGATCTTGGAAAAGTCATTTACTCTCTGTCTCAATTTCAGTAATTATAAAATGGGGATGATATTAGCACCTACCTCCCAGGGTTGCTGTAAGGATCAAATGAGTTGATATTTGTAAATTTCTTTGCAAATCTTAAAGTGCCATATAATATTATTGATCTTGTTATAATATCAATAATGTTTGTCCATTATTAACTCTTGCAGATTAAAATTACTCCATGTCTTAGTAGTTGCTGTGCTATAATCTTCATGGGTTTCTTTGGCCAAATGTTTTTTTTTTGGCCAGATTCATCACTTACTGACCAATATTATGGCGATGAGTGTATTTGAGATGCTTTTCATATAGGGTTGCTGCCAGGTTCATACATGAAGCCTTTCTGGTTCTTTTGGCTTGACATTTGTAAACCAAGGATCACTGCTGTTATAAGGTATCAGAGATAACTATAGTAAAAATCTTGTATATAGTAGGCATTTGAGATTTTGAATAGGCATTTTTTTGTCCAAGAAGCAGCAAATGAAGTTACTATCTTCACTTATTTGTTCCTTTTTTTTTACACAGAACGTTCTCATTGCCCCATTCATAAATCTTCCTTGCCCTTGCTGCCTTCATTTCCTCAGTGGGGTCAGTCCTTTCACTTTTAGCAGGATCCCTATGACTTCTCTGTAATGAACCTGATTGATACAACTCAAGGGAATGTGCTATAATTCTTTTAATTTGAGTCTCTATCATTCTAAGTTTTCCTATATTTGTTAAATATGTTGCTAGTTACATAGACACATCAATGTCTGAATTACAGTTAACATATATTCTCAGTTTATCCTCAGCAAATGGGAAATTAGGATTAATGATTAACTCAAAATAAATCAGTAGGCATTTTCTAAATGTGTTGACGTTGGCAGTGAAGAAATTAAAAACTCAGGTGTTGAGGTTAGAACTCACAGCAGAGAGAAAAGGTTATGGACTCTATGTCAAATAAGCATAGTTTTAGGTCAGAGAGGACTACCACACAGAGATGCTATATTAAAAACAAGGTCCATTAATGAGACTAAAGAAAAGGTTTGAAGTCAGAGCACTTTAGGAGTGTCCTCTATTTGTTGGGTAATTTATTTTGATCTATTTTTTCCACAGTTCCCACAGTAAAAGTCTTTGTGATTACATTGCCTAATCTGGTTTTTAACTCAGTGTTCTACTACTCGAATGGCATTCAAAGTATTTGGAAGAAATAATCTAGGTTAGAACAAAAACATCAGCCAAAGTGAACCTGCCTTTCCTCAGACTTTGTCTGGAGATCTGTGGTTAGTTTGAATGATTACCTAATCTATGTCAGAGAGGGGTAAGCCATTCATCTAGGGCACTGCCCATTTTCACACATACAGTCACTGAGGCTGAATTATTTGCTGTCTCAGTGGGTGTTATAGATTGAACTTGAGTCTCTGATAAATGACTATCAAAGTAATGAATCTTTTGAGCTCTGAAACAGGGGACTGCTGCAAGACCATGAAGGTAAAATGTTCTACATTCTAAGAAGAGAAGCTCAGTTTTGCCTTTTTTTAACTTCCTGGAAGTCTTTAAGGAATTTTGATTTGAAGTATAGTCTTAAAACATGTAGAACATAAATATAGTTTTCTGAATATAGTTTCTCTATTTAGATCTAATATACTACAAAACAATTCTTCTAGAAAGACACAGTTGTTTCTAATTTATAAGTAGCTCATAGTTCTTTTCCAAAGAAAAAATAAATTAAACCCTTGTGGAGGAGGCCATTCAGAAGAGAAAATTTCTGTGATGCATTTCTTGAATGACAAATAAATGACATAATATTAGTTCACGTTTGTAAAGCTTTGTATCTTTTTTTTAAATTAAAGCTTTTTATTTTTAGAACATATGAGTGATTTTTCTACATTGGCCTTTGCAAAAATTTTATTTTGTTCCAAATTTTCCCCCTCCCCCCCTACCCTTAGATGACAGGTGGTCTAATACATGTTAAATATGTTAAATTATGTGACAAATCCAATATATATGTACATAATTATACAGTTAGATTATTGAACAAGAAAAATCAGATCTAGAAAGAGGAAAAAAAAACAAACTAAGAAGGAAAACAAAACACAAGCAAATATTCACAGAAAGGGTTAAAATGCTGTGTTGTGGTCCACACTCAGTGCCTACAGGCCTCTCTCTGGATGTATATGACTTTCTTCATCGCTGAACAATAGGAACTGGTTTGAATCTCATCATTGTTGAAGAGAACCATGTCCACTCCAGGCCTCTCTGAAATTATCTTGTTGGTCGTTTCTTACAGAACAATAATATTCCATAGCATTCATATACCATAATTTATTCAGCCACTCTCCAATTGATGGGCATCCATTCAGTTTCCAGTTTCTAGCCACTACAAAAAGGGCTGCCACCAACATTTTTGCACATGTGGGTCCCTTTCCCTCTTTTAAGATCTCACTGCTGGGTCAAAGGGTATGCACAGTTTGATAATTATTTTTTTATTATTTGCAAAACATACATATGGGTAATTCTTCATCATTGACCCTTACAAAGCTTTCTGTTAACAAATTTCCCCCCATTCCCTATCCCTCCCCTAGATTGCAGGAAATCCACTATATGTTAATTATGTTAAAATACTTGACAAATTGAATATATGTATACATATTTCCACACTTATCTTGTTGTGCAAGAAAAGTCATATCTACCAGAAAAAAAATCAGAGAAACAAAACACAATGCAAGCAAACATCATTAGAGAGCATGAAAATGTTATGTTGTGGTCCACATTTCACATCCCTCTCTCTGGGTGTATATGGCTTTCTTCAGTGAACAATTGAAACTGGTTTGAGACATTCCATTGTTGAAGAGATCCATGTCCATCAGAAATGATCATCATATAGTATTGTTGTTGTCATGTATAATGATCTCATGGTTCTGGTCATTTTGTTCAGCATCAGTCCATGCAAGTCTCTTCAGGCCTTTCTGAAATCATCCTGCTGGTTGTTTCTTATAGAACAATAATATTCCATAACATTCATATACCATAATTTGTTCAGCCATTCTCCAATTAATGGGCATCCATTCAGTTTCCAGTTTCTAGCCACTACAAAAAGGGCTGCCACAAACATTCTTGCACATGTGGGGCCCTTTCCTTCCTCTAAGATCTCTTTGGGATATAGGCCCAATAGAAACACTGCTGGGTCAAAAGGTATGCACAGTTTGACAACTTTTTGAGCATAGCTCCAAATTGCTCTCCAGAATGGTTGGATCCGTTCACAGTTCCACCAACAATGTATCAGTGTCCCAGTATTCCCACATCCCCTCCAACATTCCTCATTATCTTTTCCTGTCATCTTAGCCAATCTGACAGGTATGTACTGGTATCTCAGAGTTGTCTTAATTTGCATTTCTCTGATCAGTAGTGATTTGGAGCACCTTTTCATATGAGTAGAAATAGTTTCAGTTTCTTCATCTGAAAATTGTTCATCTTTTGACCATTTATCAATTGGAAAATGCCTTGAAATCTTATATATTTGAGTCAATTCTCTATATCTTTTAGAAATGAGGTCTTTATCAAAACCTTTGAATGTAAAAATGTTTTCCCAGTTTATTGCTTTTCTAATTTTGTCTACATTCATTTTGTTTGTGCAAAAACTTTTTAACTTGATATAGTCAAAACTCTGTTTTGTGATTAATGATGATCTCTAGTTCTTCTTTGGTCACAAATTCCTTCCTCCTCCACAGATGTGAGAGGTAAACCATTCTATATTTTTCTAATTTGTTCATAATATCATTCTTTTTTCTTTTCTTTTCTTTTTGCTTTTTGCTGAGGCAATTGGGGTTAAATGACTTGCCTAGGGTCACACAGCTAGGAAGTGTCTGAGACCAAATTTGAACTCAGGTCCTCCTGACTTCAGGAGTGGTGCTCTAACTACTGCGCCACCTAGCTGCCCTTATAATATCATTCTTTATGTCTAGATCATGAATCCATTTCAACCTTATCTTGGTATGTGGTGTTAGGTATGGGTCAATGCCTAGTTTCTTCCACTAGTTTCCAATTTTCCCAGCAGTTTTTGTCAAATAGTGAGTTTTTATCCCAAAAGCTGGGGTCTTATGGTTTATCAAACTAGATTACTATAGTCATTGACAATTTTGGCCTATGAACTAACCTATTCCACTGATCATCTACTCTGTTTCTTAGCCAGTACCAAATGGTTTTGATGACTGCTGCTTTATAATATAGTTTTAGATCTGATACAACTAAACCATCCTCATTTAAAGCTTTGTATCTTAAAAAGCACTTTCCTTAGCTTTACCCAGTAAGGCTGCTCTGATAAATATTATTTTTATTTCATATTGAAGAATATCAGGGTCAGAAAAGTAAAGTTAGTTGTCCCTTGTCCCCACAAGATGATGAGTATTAGACTTTTCAGGAGGTTTGCCTGTAGCTTGCACTCTCCTCACTCTAGGACATTGTTGTGAACTGGGAGTCTTTCATTCATAGAAGCTCAGATGACTATACTTGCCCCACAAGCCAATCCTAGTGACCAATTTTAGATGCAAAACTTTAGAAATATTTCAAAACTCACAGAAACTTAGAGTTCTAAAATATGTGGAGGTCAGAGGAACTTAAGCTTAGGATCCAGCACACGTGTCTTTGGTCTACATGATGTTATTTTTCTTCCAAGAGCTAGCTGGAGATTCTATAACCTTATTGTCCTTTTCATACAATCACAAGTATGGATGGTAAAGTCATGAACTCTTTTGTTTTTTCTCTATGCTCTCTTGACTTGATGACCTCTTCCCAAGATGATCATTTCCCCTGGATTTGATTGTTTAAAAAAAAATAAAAAGGTGACAAATGAATCCCAAATTGTTATATCCAGCACTAATCTTATCTCAGTTCTAATCCCAGATCACCAATTGCTTTATTGGATATTTCCAAATAAATGTCCCATATGCATCTCAAATTTCCCATATACCAAAGAGAATTCACTAATTCTGAATGTGTTGTTTCCTTATTAATGTTGAGTATATCACTGCCTTTTTAGTCACACGTGTTCAAAACCTTGGTATCTCCCTTGACTTCTCCCTATTAATTCACCTCACACTTCCAGTTGGTACATATTCAGTAGTTGGCAGATGTTATCATTTCTATCCCTGCAACATCTCTCACCTGTGTCCCTTTCTCTCCAGTCACTTGGAAATGCTTCTAGTTCAGGTCTTCATCACCTGGGCTCTTGAAGTAATCTTGCATTTGCTTACTCTTTCAAGGCAATGCCCTCTTCAAACAATCATCCGCATAATGACCTAGGTAATTTTCCTTAAACATTGTCTGATCACCACATCTGTTTCATTCATTCTTACATCTCTCCCATAAACTCTACTTGTTTTCTCTTTCTTCTATGATAAATTATAAACTCCTTAATTTGACGTTTTAATCTCCTTATGACTTATACCGTTTATATATTTCTATTTTTACGTGTTACTTCCATCTTTGTACTCTGATCCAGCCATAATGCACTTCTTGATATTCAATAAACATGACTCTCTATCTCTTAAATCTTTGCTAACTGTGCCCCATACATGGAATGCACCCCCTCTTACCCTTCACTTCCTGAAATCACTGGTTTAGTTCAAAACTGAACTCAAGAACTGTCTTTTATAGGAAGTGTTTCCTTAATTCCCCAACTGCTAATCCATTCCTTCTCAAAACTACTTTGTATTCATTTATTATGTATTATGTATATCATGGAAATAGTTATATTGTCTCACTCCTTCCATGAGAGTGTAAGTTCTTTGAGGATAAAAACTATTTCACTTTTGTTCTTTCCTTAGCTTTTAACACAGTGCCTGGCATATAGTTGATGCTTGATAAGTAAGGATTGATTGGTTATTTTTATGTCAAAAGGTGTTTTTTTGTTTGTTTGTTTTTATTTTTGGTGTTCCATGTGCCAAATAACCATCTTACAAGTGTTAGCTTTTAGGTCTACTTATAAATAGATTATTTAGATATGGAAATTGCTTAGAGGTTCAGAGATGGTTTGCCTGTGTCAGTATTCTCATTAGGTTTATAAACGTCCTAGGGTGTGGGTTTTTTTTTTCCTGTTTGCTTACACTACATAACTTATAGAAAAGCATAAAAACATAAAATTATAGCTGCCTAAGATGTAAAAATAGAAATATAGGAAAGGTCCAAGTCATAAGGAGATTAAAATGTCAAATTAAGGAATTTATAATATATCATATAAGAAAGAGAAAACAAGTAGGGTTTATGGGAGAGATGTAAGAATGAATGAAACAGATGTGGTGATCAGACAATGTTTAAGAAAAATTATCTTGGTCATGTATTATTGGTGACTATATTTGGTACCTGACTTTTACATTCTTTCATTTATTGAATGTAATAACAATTCCTGGCTTGCATTTTTGGCCTTGGATTATAATGGAGTTGGGGGTGGGGAGAAGAGATGAAAGTGAGGATTTTGGACAGCCTAGAGGACAGAAGAAGTGGTTCTACCAACTGAAACTAAATAGAACTGAAGGGGCTCTTCATCTAAGAATCATAGATTTAAATCTGAAAGGGATTTTAGACTTCACCCTTTGAATTAGCCTATATACATCCTACTCATCAATCCTCAATTCCTCATGATCATCAAAACAAAAATGAAATGTGAAGGTGTAATTTGTTTTTTTTTTTATTATTATTTTTTTTTATAATTTTTATTTTATTTGAATAACATATGTGTGGGTAATTCTTCAACAATAACCCTTACATAGTTTTCCGTTACAAATTTTTCCCCCCAACTCCCCACTCCTCCCCCTAGATGGCAGGATATCCACTACATGTTAATTATGTTAAAATATTGGCAAATCGAATATATGTATACATATTTCCAAACTTATCATTGTTGTGCAAGAAAAATCTTATCTACACAAACGATATATCAGATAAAGGAAACACAATGTAAGCAAACATCAATCAAGGAGTATGAGAATGTTATGTTGTGGTCCACATTTCGCATCCCTCTCTCTGGGTGTATATGGCTCTCTTCAGTGAACAATTGGAGGTGGTTTGAAACATTTCATTGTTGAAGAGAGCCATGTCCATCAGAATTGATCGTCATATAGTACTGTTGTTGCTGTGTATAATGATCTCCTGGTTCTGCTCATTTCACTCAGCATCAGTTCATGTAAGTCTCTCCAGGCCTCTCTGAAATCATCTTGCTGGTCATTTCTTACAGAACAATAATATTCCATAACATTCATATACCATAATTTATTCAGCCATTCTCCAATTGAAGGGCATCTATTCAATTTCCAGTTTCTAGCCACTACAAAAAGGGCTGCCACAAACATTCTTGCACATGTGGGGCCTTTTCCTTCCTTTATGATTTCTTTGGGATATAAGCCCAATAGAAATGCTGCTGGGTCAAAGGGTATGCACAGTTTGATAACTTTTTGAGCATAGCTCCAAATTGTTCTCCAGAATGGCTGTATCCGTTCACAGCTCCACCAACAATGCATCAGTGTCCCAGCCTTCCCACAACCCCTCCAACATTCATCATTAACTTTTCCTGTCATTTTAGCCAATCTGACAGGTGTGAAGTGGTATCTCAGGGTTGTCTTGATTTGCATTTCTCTGATCAATAGTGATTTGGAGCACTGAAGGTGTAATTTGTGACTGAACTATTTAAGTTGAGGATTCTTAACATGAATTGGCAGGGGTGGGGGTGTTGAACAAGGAGTAAAGGGTATCTCCCAAATTGATTCCTAAAAGGTACTTCTAGGTAAATTGCAATATATTCTTTTAAGGGGAAGGCCATCCTTTTTTTTCTTCTTCTCTTCCTTCCCTCCTCTCCCTATTTTCATATAAGTAAAATTAGGTTAAAAGTACATTAACAACATCCTTGAGGGAACAATGGAGACTGGAAAGGGTATCCTGAGAACTATTCTATCAGCTTTTCCCTAATTAGAAGGAATTGCACATACCTTCCCCTTCCCCACTTAACTTTAGTTTATTTTATAAATGGTTATTTTTGTCTTAAGCTTGTTAATATGGCTGATTTATTTTCCAAAACTATACCCCTACTCTAATTACTGGTCTAGGTCCATAGGAACTGGTGAAAGGCTACTTTTATTCAAAATCTCTAGTAGCTCTGAATTTTTTTTTTTTTGTCCAGGAACTTTATTCAATATCCCAATATCTTCTGATATTCTGACTATGGTCTGGTTTGGAGGAGGGGAGGGCAAAATTGGTAAGGATAAGTTTGACCCTTTCAGCTCAACTGTAACTCAAAAAAATTATTCTTTGTAATTTTAACCTGAATCAGACCTTAATAGATAGGAATGCATTAGATCGCTAGATTAGTCAGCCAGTAAATGCTTATTCAGTGCTTATATAATATGTGCCAGGGACTGTTCATTGCAGAAAAGCAAAATGCCAAGAAAGGCAAAAAGATAAGTTATATTCAAGGAGCTCATTGTGTAATGAAGGAGATTGACAAGCTATGTGTAGGATAAATAGAAAATAATCAACGGAAAGAATGAAGAATTGGAAAAAAAGCTTTCTGTAGAATATAGGATTTTAGCTAGATTTTGAAGGAACACTCTACTTGAGGGTCATCAGTGAAAAATGGCCGGAGTCAGCTTGTTGGAGGAATAGCAAGGGGGCCAGTCTCATTGTATAGAAGAATATGTGGGACAGTGTAAGCTGGAAGAAAACTGATTGAGAAAGGCCTGAGAGGTTTTAAGTTCAGTTCCCCTCATTTTACAGATGAAACACCTGAGGTCAAGATAGATTAAATAATTTGCTTCAGGATCATCTAGCTATTAATAAGCTGCAAAATTGGGATTTGAACCCAGGTTCTTTGATTTCAAATCTTGTACTTTTTAACACTGTATCATATCAGTTCATGTAAGTCTCTCCAGGACTTTATGAAATCATCCTGCTAATCATTTCTTATAGAGCAATTATATTCCATTACATGCATATCCCATAACTTACTCAGCCATTCTCCAACTCATAAACATCTGCTCAGTTTCAATTCCTTGTCACTACAAAAAGGGCTTACTTTTGCACATGTGAATACTTTTCCAGTTATTTTTTTTTTGTTTTATTTTGTTTTGTTTTAAATGATTTCTGGGAGACAGACCCAGTGGAGACACTGCTGGATAAAAAGGTATGCACAGTTTGATAGTCCTTTGGTCATAGTTCTAAATTGCTGTCCAGAATGGTTTGATCAGTTCACACTCCACCAACAATATCTTAGTGTCCCAGTTTTCCCACATCCCCTCCAACATTCATCATTATCTTTTCCTGTCATCTTAGGCAACCTGAGAAGTGTGTGATGGTACCTTAGAGTTTCTCTAAACAATAGTGAGCTAAATCTGATTTTTTAAAAAGATTTTTCTCCTCTTAAATTCTTAATTTTTAGTTTGTTTTTGGTATCTGGTTTTTGGAGCTTACTAATGCATGGTTTGTGGTAATTTAGTTGTGTGGAATCATTTTTGATTAAGAAAACTATTGAACCAACCACTTCTTCTGTGAATTTTTATGATGTTTGGAATATATTTGGGTGGGTGGATAGGTGGAGGTAATGCTGTTGTTGTTGTTTGATCTTCCTTCGTGAAGAGGACCATGATATCAAGAAGGTGATGCTATGACATGCAAGTGGAAGTGGACTGGGCAAGGTCACCTGTCTCACCTTCCCCTCTAGAGCCATCTGGATCCAGTGGCCAGACAAAGATGAGCATGACTGGAGATGGCCCTGGATGCAATGGGGGATCTTGGCCTTTTTAAACTAAGGTCTTTAGCAGGTCTCAATTTGACTTAGGCGACACTCATTCAGTGATTATTTAGTGTGTTTCTGTGTGTGTAACACATACACCTACACAAATTTTTTTAACCTAAATCAGAAAAGTTTAAGAAATTAAAAGTGTTTTTGTATTAAAAGATTTTTGTGTAGCATAGAGAAAACTATAAGCTTTAGAATTTAAATCCTGGCTGTGCTGATTACTTTAATGGTACAGTGAAAAGAAAAGTGCCTTTGGAGTCAGATACCTGGGATTTAAATCCTGCCTCTCTGAGTCTTATACTTACCTGTGTAACCTTGGTCAAGATACATACTATCCATGGATCTTCTATTAAATGAGATGTGGCTAGATAATTCTAGATATGTGATAGGCAATGTTTTACAATGATTTTATCTCTCTTTTGGACAGAGTTTTCTCCTTGTAAAGTATGATCTCTTGAGTCCCTTCTTGCTTCCAGCCCTATGATATACTATTTAATGTAGTCATAATAAAAAATGCATTTGCAAACACTCATGTGTGCATACACACAAATATATACATGTATATACACATATACACACATGTATTTTGAACTAGGTAAGATTTTTTTTCAGTTTATTGTATATACATGAAGTTATCTTCAAACTGCACTTTAAAAAAGTGTTATAGAAAGCTAACTTTTCACTATCAGACTAGTTCTCTTCCTCCTTGCAATTATCCTAAATTTTACTGTATTTTTATTTCTTTAATTTAGATAATAGAAAATAAGGGCAACAATGATCAGAAGCATATTAATATCAGGAACATTCACTATGAATTAGTTGCAAATGATTCTTATAGGCTCATGGATACTTTGTATACATTCCAGTATCATGATATAAAAATAGAGTTTTAAACAACATTTGAGGGCTATTAAATAAAATGCTTGAGCTTTTTCTTTCCATGAGGCAAATAAGAAACTTGGAAATGTGTGCTTAAGGATTTGAAGCAAGAATAACTTTTAATCAGAGAGACCAGTAAGTCCTGATTTGTAAAGTTAATTGATTAATGTGCCATTTACTGTGTTTTTGTTTTTTAAGAATGAGATTAAAAAAATAGTATGGAGGCAGTTTTACTCAAAAAGTAGCTGTTACTGTACGCTCCATGGGACTGTCTGCTTCCAAATTATGAATGGTTTTATATTAGTATGTGAAGAAGTTCCCATGGTTTAAATGGAATGTTTATGAGGCCTGGCTTATAATAGATGACTTTTTTCCATTGTGAATATAACAGCAGTTTTATGTTTTAAAAGAGCAAATAATTTTTTACAGACTTATTTCAATAGAATCTCTTGAAACTATCAAGATATATTTAAAACTATTGTAGTATACATCTAAATCTACTAGCCTTTCCAGGCAGAATCTCTAATTGACCATTGTGTATGAATATAGATGGCTTCTGACAAATGTGCTCTCAGTTGAAAGCTAAGCAGATAATCTTGTATATTAAAGTCATATCTTGAAGTTATAGATTCTACATGAACCTTTGAAAATTTTTTGGTATAAATCTCCTTGAAGATTCTATTCTCTTTAATTTTTGGCAACTTAAAAATATTGATATCTATTTACCCAAGAAGATTTTCCAGAGGTCTCATGGAAAAATCAACTAAGAAGGACTGTGGAATTACAAATTTTATATCCTTTTATCTTGTGAATGTGCCAGAATTCTGGTATATGAGAAAGTTTTAATCTTGTTCTTTATAAGATATATAATCAACCATTTTTTTCAGCCATT
Source organism: Myrmecobius fasciatus (assembly GCA_023553655.1). Taxonomy (NCBI): domain Eukaryota; kingdom Metazoa; phylum Chordata; class Mammalia; order Dasyuromorphia; family Myrmecobiidae; genus Myrmecobius; species Myrmecobius fasciatus. Next base: position 256,137 of record JAJPUD010000610.1, on the reverse strand, counting down.
TTTCTTTAATTGGCTCAGGATCAAAGCTGTTGTTGTAACTTTCCCTTTTTCTTTCTACTTAGTGGAAGTAGTCAGGCAAGGGCACACAGTTTCATGTCCTGCCCACCTCCATGCCATCCTTTAGCCTTTTTTTTGGGGGGGTGGAATTGGGACAGTTCCTATTTTAGCATGGATACTCTTCCTGGGCAATGATTTCTTGAGATCCAAATGGTCTTTTCTTCCTAGAAAAATATAGCCTCAGGCAATGTACTTCATTTTTAGTTCTCCTGATCCTCAAATCATAAGGGGAGGTTGTTGGGGAATTATCTTTCTCAAAACTTCCAAAAGAGCCGTTTGCTTCCAGAATAAGACCTTGCCCTAAAGAAGAGTGATTTACTTTACCTGCTATTCCTATTGCTTCTACAGAATGCTACTGATAGCATTTTTCATGCCTCACGCAGGCAGTATGAGATTCTCCCCAAATCCACCTTTTGGAACAATTCTCTGTAGGTGTGTTTGTTGAGGGAACAGTGGGCACAGATAACTCATTTAGAATGGGACAGAATAGGTGCATACCTCATTTGTTCCTATAATGAAGGCATATAATCTATGTCAATGACATTTAAATTTCGGTGCCCCAGGGCAAAGTTTTTTCATTTATTTTGTAGCTGTGGCTCTGCCAACTGACTTTTACTGGAACCCCAGTTCTCTTGTCCTCAGTCAGCTAGGGAGAACTTTTTGTTTCTAGGGCTGATTTTGTCTAAACAGTACAATATGAAAACATTTTATATGTAGTATGTGTACACACACACACACAGGTAAAATATATCTTCATCTCTGTAATTGGGAACAGTAGTTCACACTGAAATAAATGTTGAATTTAATTGATTTGGACAAAGGCTGCACTATTCCTAAGAAGTCAAATGTGGAGGAGGACTGTTAGAAACAAAACAAGACTCAGATTAAACTGGAGAGGATGCTTTAATTTATCAGTGCCCCCAAGAAACCATATTCTGAGGAAGTTGTGGAAATATAACTTCATCAGTATGGAGAAAGGGGATCAACATAAAAAAAATAAGTGTAGGAACAGTTACACAAATGCCTGAGTAGTCTTATCTCTTTTGTTCTTTTGATTGAATCAGGTATGTTTATTTAATGACTGTGAAATGAAAGGAAATAAGAGAAGAGAAATTTGAGGCAAAATGAAAACGGAAAAATCAATTCTATATCCTTGAAGTCATACACACACACAAAAAAGAAACTCAGTCAAATCTTCATTTGGGTCTATAATGTACAGAATTAACCAAGGATATAGAGTTGAATAAAAGAGGTTTAAGATAGATCTTTTTTTTTTCTCTAGCTATTTAAGCCATTTTAAATTGTTTTAAATTTGAAAAAACAGAATAAGAAAAAAAGAAAAACAGAAAAGGAATACAAAACAAGAGAGAACGTTGTCATGTGTCCAGCAGAACATCAGGGATGATTCAAAATATATAACAACAAATTACATGTTCAAGAAAGTATATAAATTAGTAGAAGAAATTATATTCATGAATGTATATTTTTTCTTTACTTTCTTGTAAATTATTCTCTGGTTTTCTACTGCATACCTTATTTTTACTTTATTCTTTTTTCTCCCTTTGATCCCTCTCCCTCTCCCTCTCCCCCAAGCAAGCTACAGTTAAGAAAAGATATATTTATGTGTACATATTTAGATATATATACATATATACACATATTCACACCCCCACACACATATACATGTCTTTCCTATTACTATTGCCGCTTTAATTAAATTCTGCTCCATAACTTGCCTTGCTATTTCTTAACCTCTTCCCACCCAAGGATCCCTCAAAAGTTCGGATTTGATTGATAAAAATCCTGAAAATCTGCAAGTTCGTTGAATGTGCATTTTTTCTCATTCAAAATTATATATTATTCTGTTGGATATATTTTTGGCCACAGGCCTAGTTCTTTTGATTGTTGGTAGATATGATTCCAGGATCAGGATTTATTGTAGCTACTGATAAATCCTGTACAATTCTAATTGTAACTCCAGCTTTTTTTCTTGTTTCTTGCATTTTTCTCTTTAATCTGGGGTTTTGAAATTTGGTGATTATATTCTTGTATTCAATTTTCTGTGAGATCAAAGGATCTCTTTGAAATGATGATAGGTGGATTTTTTTCTATTTCTATTTTCCCCTTATGTTTTGTCATTCCAGGATAATTTTCTTGGATCATTTCCTTCATTATTGTGTCAAGGTTCTCTTATTGGTCACAACTTTCTGGCAGTCCACTTATTCTTAAGTTTTCTAGATCTGGAGATCTGTTGTATTTCTTATAAGATGTTTCTTATTCTGTTCTATTTTCCCATTCTTTATAGTCTATTTTGTTATTTCTTGATCTTTCATAACTTTACTGGCTTCTGCTTGCCCGATTCTGATTTTAAAAGAATTATTTCCATCTTTGAGACTCTACTTCTTTTTCTAGTTAACTTTTTTTTAATAATAATTTTGTTTTTTCTTGGATGGTTTTGTTTTTGTTTGTTTTTGTTTTTCATCAATGTCTCTCATTTGATTTTTAAATTCTTTTTTGAATACTTCTATAATTCTGTTTAGGTGGGAAACCATTTTACATTACTCTTTGGGGAAGAAGTTTTTTTTTTTTTATTATTATTATTAAAATGTCTTCCTTTGAAGATGAACCCTGGTCTTCCCTGTTCCCATAATATGTTGCAATGGTGAGGTTCATTTTTTATAAGAGGTTTTAATGTAAGTATATCTAATTGTGAGTTGGAAGGGATGATATCTTTGGCTTCCCTTCAGCTCTCTCTTCTGACCCGGATCCCTAAATCAAGAATTCCACCTTTCCACAAGTGCCCATAGTGAGCATCACCCTGATGCACTCACCAGATGCTGGTTACTGCTCACCCAGGGCTTGGTCTCAGCAGCAACATCCCTGGGCCTGAGACATTCTCAATCAGCTGAGATTCCCTCAAACTCCCCCTCTGTCCTCCCCGACTCAGACTGCAGTTCAACAAACTGTCCTGGAGGTGGAAGTCTCTGTAGTTCTGCTAAGGCTCCAGCCACACCCAGCTCACCCCCGGGCTCCCCACTAGATGTTTCTGGGAGCTAGCCTTGTGGTGTACGCACTTCATACAGGTTTATTCCCATCCCAGATCTTTCTTCAGATCTTCTTGGGCTGTATATAGAGGACTCCTTTTCTGCCCCAAGTCTTCTTGATTTTTCACCAGTCTATATTCACCTTAAGATGCGAATTTGTTCTATTTGTGGGGATAATCTGGAGAACTTTAAATTTACCAACCTACTCTGCCATCTTCCCAGAATTCTCCCTCTTACTAATTTATCTTTTGATCTGATTCAACAATAACTCCACCACCATAGGCTTTGGCTTCCTTATTTCTTATTTGAATTCTTCTGAGTGTGTTAATGTATCACTTTGGATTATAAACTCGCTGAAACTAGTTAAAGTCTTTGTTATAAAACCTTGCTTAAATTTCATTCAAAATATGGTGCTTTATTTACAGAATTCAGGCTTATTAGAAAAAAAAGTTTTCTGATAAACCATATCTGAACTGATTTGTGAACTGAAGTCATTGTTAGTAGTGGAATTATGTTATAATTCAACTTAAGCTATCTTAATTAAGCATTTTTATATAAAGCCCCATGCTAGGCCCTGGAGACCCAAGGATGAAAAACCACTATCTTTATGTATAGGAAGGTTTCAGTCTCTTGGAATGTAAGAGGGCATAGGTACTCACAAGTGTATGGGGAGATAGGGTACGGCCAGATGCAAGCTTAAAATAACACTAACTGACATTAGCTAGCCCAAATGCACAGTGCTGTAACCCCATATCTCATTGGAACCTCAAAACAGCCCTGAGAGAGTGGTACTCAAGGGGTGGCAGATGAGGAAGCTCTGTCCATGACCATAGATTTACAGCTGTTTTACATCTTGAAGTCTTAGAGGATTGTTTGGGGGCACTGACCTTGCCTAGGCTCATACCACCAATATGCGCTTGAAGCAGAACCTGAGCCTTAGTTTTCTGGAAGCCAGGTACATTGTGTAGAAAGGTAATAGGTAGAAGCTTACCTTGGCTTCCAGGTAGGACTTGAATTCAGAGTAAAACCTCCAGGAAGTAGACTAGGAAAATTCGAGAAAGGAGATAACACTTTTAACTGAGAAACTAGGAAAGTTTTCATAAAAGAGTGTCACTTGAACAGAATTTGAAAGGAGAAAAGAATATCAGCTGGTCAGAGAAGATGAGGAGTGAGTGCTTGTTAGATGTGCAGTTTAGCAATCAAAAGACTTGGATCCTAGGCTTTCTGTCCTTGGTTGTCCCTCAGTGCCTACTAGAACACTTTGAACATAGTAAGAGTTTAATAAATGTTGGCTAAATAAATGAACAAACTGTAATAATGATGGCAAGTAATGATTTTGAAAGTTTACATTTATATAATAATTCAAATTTTCAAAGGGATTTTCAGCTCTCATTTTTTTATCTTCATAATAACTCTGGAAAATAGGTTCTATTATTATCCTCCCCATTTTTCAGATGATGAAACTAAGGCCTTCAGAGGCTAAGTGATTCCTTCAACTCACAGAAGTAATAGGTGTGTTGGGCTGGATTTGAATTTAGTCCTTCCCAACTCTAGTTTGGCTAGCTTTCCATTGTTCTACCAATGTACCACACAGCTGCCTCTAGTAATAGACATGTGATCCATGAGGCATTTATTTGTAATTTGCGTATGTAAGAAAAGAGAAAATATAGTGAATAGTGAAAGGGTGCTACAGTAGGAATCAGCTTCTGCTTCTATGATTTACCTTACTAATTTCAAAGACTAGACTAATGCATAAATTATGAAGCTCTGTTCATGTTTATGATTAAATAATTTACTAAAATGAAATACCACAGGTTAATGACAGTGTTCTCAAATTGTCATGAATCAGTTCGATATTACTCACTGAAATAAAGATAAGGTACAGTTAAGTGTGCCATTAGTGGCACATTTAGGGATATTTTCTTTCTCCTAAGTTTTACATATGCATGCTTTTAAAAATGCTTATGGCCACTTTATTAGTTTTGATTCTCTGTAGCACCTTGAACAAAGATGAAACAGGATACTTCCATTCTTTGTTCAGGATAAGATTGGCCATATGACTACATACTCAGTATTTTTTAAGCTAAAAAATCATAAATCTTTTTTTTTTTTGTTACAACAGTTTCATTTCAGTCAAATGGAATATTGCTTTGCAAATTTAACAAAAATAAGGCGAAGAAAAGATTCTAAACCATTTTCTTTGCCCCATACAGAAAATATAGAAATAAAATTAGACATTGTTCCTTTTTTTCCCTAACACACTTTTGTAGTAGATTCTGTATTTTGACTTTTTTTTTTCATTTCATTTGGCAGCTTATATAGTGCTGGTAAAGATAGGTAAAGTTGAAACTTCTTATATGGGTTGAACTACCACTGTTTTATTATAACCTAAGAAGACAAGGAAACCTTCCACTTCAGAGCTTATTCAGTTTTGTCTCATACATATGAAATGTTAATTAAAGAAAAATGGCTTCTCTGCTTATATCATTTACAATGCAGAACATTTTCTGACTGAATAAAATTGGAAATAAAATAGAAAGAACTAGCTAAAGAGGTTTTGAATTATTTACAGGCCAGGGACTTAAAGGTGCATCAAGCTAGCACAAATATTACATTATGAAATAGGAATTTCAGTTTGCAGTAAATCTGTCTGCCACAGCGGCTTAAAATAAAATAGTTTTACCCATCTAAAGCAACATCAATTTGCCAGTCAGTGCTTCATGTATCAAAGTGTGTTCTGTGAAAATATCAATATCATTGGTTAATATAAATGAAATTAATTTTTAAAGCTGGGCTAAAGGTTGACATCTGAAAAATTGCATTACTTTGCAGAAGAGAAATTTCTGTCTTCTAGTGAAATTTCAGGTCATGAGGGCAAGTAATTTTCACAATCTTCAATGGGAGCCAGTGAAATATGAACTTCATTGTCACCTAGCCCCAAAGCGATAAGATAAAATGAGCTGATACATCATTTGCTGTGGTTTTATCATCTCCTCCAGTAATTGGAAGAGAAAACATAAGACTATATATGTGTGCTTTTCCACCTTATACTCCCCATCATCCATACCCAAGCTTAAAGCCATTTTAGCCCGATCAATACAAAGGTCATATAGCATTTTATTTATATATTTTTAATTCTTCATCGTGGCTAAAACTGCCAAGTGGAACATTAGAGTAATGAATATATTTAATTGAATTTGTCACCCATGAAAATACTAAGGAGAATACTATTCCACACTATAGTATCAGTAAGCAGTGGGCAGAAAAATTGAGTGCATGGATGAAGAATTATGAAGTAAATATTTGATAATTAATTTTAAAAGATACTTTTTCCTCCTGTCAATTCCTAACTTCCAGTTTTGGTGGTTTTGATTTTTTTTTCTGAAGCAGAACTACAAAATCTGGAAAGATCCTCAGGGCTGAAGAAAATATATTTAATAACAGAATTATTATCTAGAATCTTCCAGTTATGCCTGACGTTTAGAAAACATTTTTTTTCCTTTTTTAAAACATTAAAAAAATTTTAAAACTAATGTCGTGATATATTATTGCATAATTCTATAAATACAGAAGAAAATCTGGTCTGTGATTATTAGATTACTGTTAAAGATTATTTCAAATACAATTGTATGTGGCAAATTCTAAAATGGATTTTAATTCCATGATAGAGCTATTCAAAGTAACTATTTGATTGAAGCATCTTTAGTTAAGATTGTCAAATCATAATTATTATAAATAAGTATGGATTATTCACATAATTTTAGATATATATATATGTGTAAAATAATATTAACTATTTCTAATATAAAAAGCATGTGACTCTTGCCAGGTTTTACATATTTCATTTAGTTTTAAGGCTTATAGATCATAAATATGATCTGTAGATATTCAGTTATTCCCAGTGCATATCCAAGAAAATGGCATGGTTAGATTTTGCCTTGCTTCTGTCTCAGTAGTGCCTTTACTAACTTGATAGAACATGGACTATGTGTTTTGCTTGAAGTCTCAGATAGTGTATCTACTTTTTGGTTCATCTTTTGATATGTGAAAATAATTTATTAATGATGTATTTACAAAACTGCAAAGATATGGTTAGTTTGAATTTCCTATTATTGATAGATTCTTCAGTATTTGGAGTTGTGGGAAGGAAAAACTACAAAGCTTAGGTGGAGTAAGTATTTTAGGCTGTTGCATTAAACAATATATTTCAGTAGAATCACTATCATAGCTATGCAGAATTAAGTGAATAGACTTCATATTTTTTCCCGTAGCATATTATTGTTTTATTTTGTTCTCAAAAGATCAAAATATGTAATCATCCTATTTAATTTATTTTTGTAACTCCATTAAGATATATTGTAACTAAAAAAAAACACAACCTTTTAAACAATATGTCAGTAAAGTAGTAGTAGTAGTATTTGCTGTTGCTATTGTTTGATGAGATTAGGAAAACAAAACATGATAAATATACTGTGGTTTGATAGTTTATAAAGTCACAAAATTATAGTCAAGAAAAAAAACAAGACTAAATTTTTGTTACATTGTAACAAGGTAAGGAAGACCTTGTGATCTGTATGAATGAAAGACATGTTTCTATATTTCCAGACAATTTATCTCTGTTTTAGAATTCTTAATTCTCAAATGAAAATTTCAAGAAACAAAGAATAGTATAACCTTTTTTAATTATAAAAAATATTCAATTTAAAATAACCTTCTCCTAAACTTAATTAGATCAGAAGACAGTTTTGCTGAACCATTGGAACAGAGAAAGTTGAGTTCAGGTATTAATAAAAACAAAAGGTGATAAACATTCAGGGAGAATGCTCTCAGCTATATCTTTGGAACTTCTATACTTGGTGTGTTAAGTGCGGAGCAGTAGTAATGATGCAGTTTCCATAGCAACTGGTTCATTGGAGGGCTAGACCTCTGTCTAGGGTGCTGTCAGTATATGTGGAGTTTCAGAGAACAGAAAATCCCAAAGAAGGGTCTGCTTCCACCTAATCCAGTTTTAATTGAACTCCAGAGACTTTGAAGTGAAGCTATAGACCAGGCAGATACTATTCCAAGAAGAAATGAAGCCTTGCTTAGCTAGGCCTCAGCTGCTTTTCAGTATTGATACCTTTTCTTAATGAATACTTTCAAAAACTGTTATTATATCAAAAACATGCCTCTATTAAAGAATGCTTAGTTTTCTGTTTCAAATTCTGTTAACGCACATTTTTGCATAAGAATTTGTGCTTTTTTTTTTAATGAATGGAGAATTTTCCACAATTAAAAAAAATCTAGACTAGTCTTAAGGTAAGGAGATAAGTATGGAGATATGCCATCAGTAGTAGCCTTTTTGTGTTAAGACTGTTATATAGCTTTGAAAGTTCATTATTTGCTGTATGTGAAACAAGATTTAGTGTTTTGACTTGCAATGTTTAATTATATTTGGAGCATTAAACCTTTGAATTATTATTACTAGCCTGTTTGAAATATTTTCTAATTAATTTTTCTAAATTTTCTAATTTTCTAATTAAATTTTCTAATTAATTTTCTAATTAAAAATTAAGAAGTAAACTCTTTACATTCCAATTTTTGTTGAAAACTGTCCTGAAATATATTATTATGCTTTTGTACCTTAGTAAGAATAGTGTGAGCATGGGCTTTGCAGCATTTCAGAGTTTTTCTCATAATAATAAGCAGTCTGTATATTTTTGTTTAATAACTGAATTAAATGCATATCAGTTTTTCATTGCATAAAACTAGGGTGTAAAAGGTAGAGCAGATCTGGGAGAATGTAAGCTGACCACTGGAAATAAAATTTGAAAAGCTCTTCTTTAATTCTTAGACCCTTCTTTCCCTAGAATTGTTGTTTAGAAATTATATCATTATGAAAATAGTTTGACCTCTTGAGGCTTCTCAAAAGTTCTTGGAGGCCCCCAGAATTCCCCAGTCCATACTTTGAGAACCATTTTTTTATTGCTGTTCTTTTAAAAATAATAAATCCTAATATCATTTTGTGTCTTGTGATTTTACTTTCTCCTGAAAATAAAAATGAACCTGATTAATTAAGGTTTCTGGCTAGCAGTGTTTGAGTTACTTAAGACTTTCACATGTTGGTGAAGCATCTTAAGGGAATATGTACATAGTTCTGTCGAATGTGTGGGATTCTAGAGATTTGGATTCAAATAAATGTTTAAGAGCCTACTAGATACTAAAGGAATTCTCCCTTAGGTTCTGAAGGAGACCTTAAGATAAGCTCTACTTTTAAGGAGCTTTCCATTAAATAGATACTAAATCCTAGTCAATATAGTAAATGGTCTCCCACAATGCCTTTAGGTAACTCTCCCTCCATCCCCCATCTCCCCACTTACCAACATGGGCCTCAGTTTTCACATCTGTAAAATGAAAGGATCTTATTAGTTTATCTTTAAGGTCACTTCCAGCTCTAAAATTTTATAATTCTCACCTAGTTATATAAATTTTTGTTCTAATATTGGCTAAGTTACTTTTGTCTTCAAGGTTATAACTACATTTTTTGTTTTTGTTTTCCTAATTAACTAAATTAAAATTTTGGTGTTAATTTATTCATGTTTAAACTTGAGTTGAGCTTGATTATAAAGAAAAAGAACCAAGAGTTTAAATGATTCTTTTACCTGATAACAGTCTCTTACCTTCTGGACTAGTTTCTGGTAGGACATTATAGTAGAAGATTTGAAAATTCACTTTATTCAGTCATGGTATAGACTTGGAGTCAGAACAATCTGAGTTCAAATCTAGCTTCAGATACTAATTGTGTGGCTCTGGTAATCTCTCATGTAATCTCTCTTTGCCTCAGTTTCTACATGTGTAAAAGATGTTTAATAGCATTAGCACCTGTCTTTCAAGGCTGTTGTGGGGATCAAATGAGATAATAAATGTAAAGTGTTAGCGTTTAACACATGTTAAGCATTATGTATTATAGGTAGTTAATTATTATTATAGGTAGCAATTAGGCCTTGGGGAATTAGAGGATACTGATGAAAGGACAGAACATTATGTACTTGGAGTACTACAATTCCCTTCTCTCTGTATAAACTCTCTTCCTCTCCTAATGCAGCTTCATAATTGAATTTTAATTTTGAAAATGAGATAACTTTTGAGGGATATATATGCCTATGTTCCACTCCTTAGACATCCTATAATAATGATTTTTGCACCCAAACTTTTAATTACATTACATTCCTGCAAAGCACTGGTTTCTTGTGTTAGTGGTAAGCATGCATTTGTGACCTAAATCTTTTGGGCTGTGTAATGATAAACAATGAAATTGGGAAAGTTACTAGCATATTTGCCCCTTAACAACTTCATAATTAAATTTAGGAATAAAAAAAAAAACAAACAAAACTGAAGCAACCATATAGCATTAGGACTAAAGATGGAACTAGTTTGTCAAGGCAGACTAAACTTCTGTGTCTGTCACGTGGAATGACAAGAATTGTAATAAGTTACTCTGACAGTCACTTCATAGAGAGATTTTACTGGAGTTCATTTGCAGATTTGTAGTTGGCATTAAGTGAAAAAAAATGCTTAACCTCTTATATGCAGTTTTTATGTTTTTAGAATGAATATTGCTTAATGGTGAATTTAGCATTTTTTATATTTTATGGAATTAAGATTTGTATTTATTTACATTTATATTATAGCTGTGTGGTTGAACTGAAATTGGATCTATGCTCAATAATCTTTTTGTTATTCTGTGTTTCTTGGTAACCATGAAGTTGTTGACAATAAAGATTATATTTACTGGAAAGTAAAAAATATATCAAAAATACGATGAAAACTTTCTTATTGGAAACCATAAAGTTTCTAATTATTTAAAAACTCCAGATTAAATATTTTATTGATGGTTATTTATTACCACATCTTTTAAAACACAAACTTACATACACAGCATTGATTACTAATGTTGCAGGTGGAATGGAAGGCTCCAGTTTCTTTATTTTTCTTTCTTTTTTTCAATTTCAGCAATTTTCTTTTTTTTTGCCATTTAATTGATCTACTTTTAATTCTTAATAAAATATGTTTTTTAAAAGCTTTTTATTTGTAAAACATATGTATGGGTAATTCTTCAACATTGACCCTTACAAAGTTTTTCTGTTACAATTTTTTCCCCCCTAGTCCCCACCCCTCTCCTAATCTCAGCAACTTTCTAAACAATTAGGTCTATCTACAAATATCATGGATTGTCTTTAGGAAACAAGAAGCAGTAGCCTGTTACTCACTGGAGTTCTTTAAGAATAGATTGGATAATTGTGAGGCATGTTACAAGGGGGAATCTTATTCAGGAATAGGTTGGACTAGTTGATCTTTGCGGTTCTTTCCAGCTCAGATGGTCTTACTACATAAGTTGTTCATTTGATATGTGTCTGAATGCCTGTTTATAGAAATGAGTTCATATATATCAAATCTATTTCCCTGTCAAATGATTCTATCTTTAAACAGTTTTATATAAAATCATTTACATATAAATGATTCTTTGATTAGTCAGTTGCTTATCATGATTAAAATTGTCCTATTTCTTCCTCTTTACTCCTCTTGTATTTAGATTCTGGCATATACTGAAGGATTGCATGGAAAATGGCTGTTCTCAGAAATTCGATCAATATTTTCCAGGCGCTATCTTCTACAGAATACAGCGCTAGAGATCTTCATGGCAAACAGAGGTAATGTCATATTGCTCAAAACTCAATAATTACAAGTGTAATTTTTATATCTTAAAATAGCTCATTTTTTAAGAAGTTTATAAAAAAAGAATCATTGCTGCTTTCTCACTTTAATGAGAATTTCTTTTCTTATACTCTAAACTCTCCCTTGGTGACAACCAGTATTATATACCATCATGTGATTTTCCCATTCTATTTTTTAATCTTTAAGTTCATTTATAATGTTCCCCTTGAGGAAATATATTTGAACATAATTATAAAATACATTAATATATATACAACTGATATAATAGAACTATATATATCTCATTCTATCTACCATACTTTTATGCCTAGTTCTATGTCTATGTGTGTTCATACATTTTGTTTACCATATTAAAAAAAAATAGAGCTTTGAATCAATTGAGGAATATAACAATGTCATTTTGCTATTCTCAACATTTCTTTGATGTTTAAATTCCTCCTGGAATGAATCCTACATATTTTAGGGAATCAAATGACACATTTATCTCCTGTCAAATCCAGTACTTTATAAGATGCTATCAGCAGATAGTACTGAATTATTCTTGGTTCTTTTGTATTACATCATTCTTCAAAGTGGAATTAAAATTCAATTTGTGGGTTTAGAATGAAGCTTGGTAAAATCCATTAAGACAAGGAGAGCAGGCAAGATGGGAATCAGGAGGGAAACTCAGTGTATGAGTGGTGTTATAGAAAGGAACATTAAAGAAAATAGTGTCTTAAAGTAAGATAGCTCTCACTTTTTTAGACCATAAAATGTTTTATTTCCTCCTGATATAATCCACAGGTTTTTATAATTTAAAAAACATTTATAAGAATATTTCATCTCTTTTCCTAAGTTCAGATATCCATTTTAGACAAATTTCTTTTGTAAGCAAATTTCCTTTGGAAATTTTTTTTTTTTTTTTGCTTTTTACTTGTTTCTGCTTTTTTTTTTTTTAAATCATGTAGACATGATTCTCTTAAATAGCGAGTTCTTTCATAGTTTCATAATGATTTGTATTTCATTTGTTTCAAAGGAATTTATCTTTGAATATATTTGTAACTTACATGGACTTATTCATTTTCTATTTTTGAGAAATTTCTACTTTTGAGAAATATCCTTGCTTTATATGTACATTTGTCTATATGTTCATTTACCCCATTTCTGCTCTATGTAGCCTTCTTTATTGTGTATTTCATGTACAGTGTGTTTGTTTCTCATATTACTTTAAATTTTAAGGTCAAGAAGTTATAGGCACTTAATAAAGAATTACATTCTCTAAAAACTTGTTGGTGGGATGACATGTGAAATTTTTTTTATTTCATATCATTTCTCAAACTAGATATATTTTTATGAAGTTGAAGATGTGTGATCTTTCTCATATGAACTCACATGACTTTTGTTTTCTTAAAGCTAAATTCTGTGATGACCAAATTAATTTGTTCTTGTGACTTTGTTTAAAAATGACCTGATATGAACAATGATATTTTAATCTAAGCTTAATTTTTTTTTTTAAAGAAGACATTTAGGGGCAGCTAGAGAACCAGCCTCCAGGTCAGGAAGACCTGAGTTCAAATCTGGCCTCAGACATTTAACACTTCCTAGCTGTGTGACCCTGCCCAAGTCACTTAACCCCAATTGCCTCAGCGCAAAAAAAAAAAAAAAAAAAAAGACATTTAAACACATACTAATAGCCATAATTAATTAAGATGTATACATGGGGTGTGTTGAGTATGTAGATTAAAATTAAGTTTCTCTGAATTCCATAATGTGTACTCATTTCCAGAAGAAATTATTAGAACTTTTGAGAATAGCTAAATTTTTTGGTTTTTAGTCACTGAAAGCTAATTTGCTTTAAGGTCGCATTGCTTTGGATATGCGAAGTAATATTGAATATACTTCTATAGTAAATAAAAAAATCCTTTCTTGAAAACTCCATTATACATAAAAGTAACATATTAATTTCCCAGTTGAACTTATACTTGCGTTCACTACTTTAGTTTAAAAACTGTGTTTAAGTCCTAATTTCTTTTGCAAGGCTGATCCTAGAAATCTGGAGAAAGAGATGATAACATGCTGACATTCTCTTTATTCAAATAGTATAACTAAATAACTTCAGCTTCATGTTAATGTTAACAAGACAACAGTTGCTGAGATTCCTGACAGTATTTTGGGGATGAAATGTGTCTGAGAAAAGAGTTTATAAGTAAAATGGAAATAATGCTGGTCTAAACACTCTTGATTTGCTATATACACTGTGGAACAATAGAGTAGGTTTCATAATCTAAGAGATGTAACTGAGAAGACATGTTTCATAATTTTTTTGTTTGTAGTTGCGGTAATGTTCAACTTTCCAGATCCTGCTACAGTAAAGAAAGTGGTCAATTGCTTACCTCGTGTTGGCATTGGAACCAGTTTTGGGTTGCCACAAACCAGGTAATGTACTATGCTTGAAGATATTGTAATAGCTATTGGTGATGTTTTATGAAAACAAAGTTATAATGATAATAATCTTTCAATAGCCTTTGTTAGTCTTTGAAGTCAGTTCACTTTTGAAGTAAAGGAGTAGCAACAGTACCATTTTATAGAAAACAAACCAGGACATAAGAAGATCATACTAGATGTTAAGGAAGAAATATAGTAGATCTGGGAATATCACTGGTATGTTCCTTAGTTGTATTTCTATGAATATAGAACGTTGAAGATAGCAAAGAGATACTTGCTAATGAATGAATATTCTCACAAATATTAGGAGAATAATTATAGTTACCCTTAATTAGTGGCAGAAATCTTTATTCTTTTTTTTCCTTGAGGCAATTGGGATTAAGTGACTTGCCCAGGGTCACACAACTAGGAAGTATTAAGTATCTGAGGCTAGATTTGAACTCAAGGTCTCCTGACTTCAGGGCTGGTGCTCTATCCTTTGCACCACCTAGCTGCAGAAATCTTTATTCTTAAGATAAAAATTATTTAATGATGTTTACTTTAGCCATGTTATAAAAATATACTCCCCCATTAATACCACATTCAAAGATCCATACTTACAACATAAATCATCTTGTAATTTTTCATGTAGGTAAAGCATTTATCTTTAATAAAAAAGAATTATTTTGAAAATCACTTATAGTATACTTAAAATTTTTTCTATGACACTTAAAAATGCCCAATTTATGAAAATCACATGTTTAAGATAAGGTATATTTATATAAGTAATTAAAGTTTTAATAGTTTTAAGTTTTGTATACTTAAAGATATAGATTTATAAATATTATATTATTTTGTTTTATTTCATTTGACCAATGTTAATATAAAATCATTCCTCTCTTCCTTTTCTTAGTCCCTTTCAGTGTAAAATGATATCAATATCAAATCCATATTTAAAAAGAGTATGTAATTCTCATACAGTATTTTAAAAAGAAACTCCTGAGGCCAAGGACAAGGTTCTCTGAATCAATTCCAATTCCAGGCAATGACAACTAACTATTTAGAAGCTTCAGTGATAAGCATAACCTTTTAAACTTGCTTACACAGTACTTCCATTATTACACCCCTTGTTCCTAGAGCTTATTTCTGAATGTTGAAAGGAGAGGCAATATGTTTGACATGTAAAATAACAGATCAAAAATTGGGAAACTCCAGCTCTGCTGTGTAGTCTTCAAAGTCACTTCAGTTTATTAGATTTTTCTGCTTCCTTAACTGAAAAAATGAGGGTTTTGGATTCAGTGATTTCTTTGGTCCCTTCTGGCTCTTACATACATTCAGAATACTCAGTAAGCCTCCTGTCTTTCTCTCAGTAGTTTCTCTCATCTTCTTAATGCATTGGAGATAAAAAAAATTATCATTTTATAATGACCTCTCTGCTCTAGGTATTGAATTATAGTTACCACATATAATTTTTTTTCCATAGGAGATTGACCTAAATTTATAAGGACATATAAACACATCTGTTACACTAAATTGTAATTTAATAAAATCCATAATATCAACACTTGCAAAAACACTGTCAGATTAGGACATGAAAATGATTTCATTATGTAAAACTGAGCAGCTTGATTTTGTTTTTTTAGATGACATTTTACCAGGAGAAATAGAATATATTAAAGCACCTGCGCCGGACTTTTTAAAAAAAAATTTTAAATTTCAAAATCAAAATAATTTGATCTGTTTTGGAAGATTATTAGAGTGGATGATGATGATTTTTTTCTTTGTAGGCGTATTTCATTAGCAAATCCACGTCAAATTTTTAAAGCTTCGAGTATGACTCAACGATGGCAACACCGGGAGATTTCTAATTTTGAATACTTGATGTTTCTCAACACTGTTGCAGGTAATACAGACCTTTATATTGACTTGTTTATAATACTACAGTGGTAAGTGTAACAAGTTATTTTTTGCAATGAAGTTGCTAGCTCATTGCAGCACAACTAGAATTATTGGTCAAGAAGGAATGGGAGAGAGAGATGTGGCCAGGTAGATTGGAAGAGCTTATCTGGTCACATTTGGCCACTGTGACCTCTGTCTCTTTCTCATTTCTTATCTTCCCATATTCGGGTTAAGCTTTCCAAGAACTATTCAGCCTGATTTTTTTTTTCTTCCTATTTTTCTTGAAAGTTGAACCTTGAGTACTTTTAGATTCTTTTTAGGGAAACTAAAACTTGGCAAAAAAAATTGTTGTTTCCTTCTTCAGCCCATTTTACAGATGAGGAAACTAAGGCAAACAGGGTTACCAGGACAACTGGTAAATATCTGAGTCCATATTTGAACTCAGGTTTTACTGACTCCAGGCCTGGTATTCTATTCACTGTGCTACCTTGCTGATCTTATACATACATATGTATACATAAATACATAAACAGATATATCAAATATTAACTTTGTGCAAGTGAATGGATTAGATTCTGAAGAATCAAAGAAAAAGAATAACACTTTCCCTGCCCTTGGGCACTTACACTTTCCTGAGATATGAGATGTAGGAAACCTACATAGAAAAATTGGCATCTGAGCTGACAACTTATAGATAAAAATGGTTTCGAAAAGAAGAGATAAAGTAGAAAATGGTATCTGGCATAGTGAATGCAAAGAGACATTTTAAATTTAGTGAAGGAATGTAAAATAAATATAGAAAAGTAGTCCAGAGCCATATTGTTGAAGTTCTTAAATTCCTTGCTTAGAATTTGTATATATATATATTTTTCTAAAAGTAACAAGAATTACAAGAAATTTTTGAACAAGGTCTATGAAACCTGATGGCAATGACAAAAGAAAGACCTTTAAGAATTTGAATAGATCCTATTAAAAATAGAGAATATAGGAATAAATGGACTTTTCCTTAAAATAGTCATTAGCATCTATTTAAAACCATCAGCTAGCATCATATGTAACAGTGATAAATTGGAACCATTCCCAATAAGATCAGGGGTGAAACAAGGTTGTCCACTATCACCATTACTATTCAATATTGTATTAGAAATGCTAGCTTTGGCAATGAGACAAGAAAAAGAGATTAAAGGAATTAGAGTAGGTCATGAGGAAACCAAATTATCACTCTTTGCAGATGATTTGATGGTCTACGTAGAGAACCGTAGAGAATCAACTAAAAAACTATTAGAAATAATCCACAAATTTAGCAAAGTTGCAGGATACAAAATAAATCCACATAAATCATCAACATTTTTATACATCACAAACAAAATCCAACAGCAAGAGATACAAAGAGAAATTCCATTTAAAATAACTGTTGATAGTGAAGAAAGCCATATACACCCAGAGAGAGGGATGTGAAATGTGGACCACAACATATCATTTTCATGCTCTCTATTGATGTTTGTTTGCATTGTATTTCCTTTATCTGATTATTCTTTCTTGTAGTTACGATGTCTCCTGCACAAAAATGATATGTGGAAATAAGTATACATATATTCGATTTGTCAAGTATTTTAACATAATTAACATGTAGTGGATATCCTGCCATCTAGGGGAGGGGTGGGGAGTAGGGGGGAAAAATTTGTAACAGAAAGCTTTGTAAGGGTTAATGTTGAAGAATTACCCATACATATGTTTTCTAAATAAAAAGTATTAATAAAAAAATAATAAAATAAAATAACTGTTGATAGTATAAAATATTTGGGAACATATCTGCCAAGGGAAAGTCAGGAACTATATAAGCAAAACTACCAAACACTTTCCACACAAATAAAATCAGATCTAAACAACTGGAAAAATATCAGGTGCTCTTGGATAGGCCGAGTGAATATAATAAAGATGACAATACTACCTAAACTAATGTATTTATTTAAGTGCTATACCAATCAAGCTCCCAAGAAATTATTTTATTGATCTAGAAAAACTAACAACAAAATTCCAAGAATTTCAAGGGAATTAATGAGGAAAAAAAGCAGATGAAGATGGCATAGCTGTAACAGATCTAAAACTATATTATAAAGCAGCAGTCATCAAAACCATTTGGTACTGGCTAAGAAACAGAGTAGATGATCAGTGGAATGCGTTATGTTCACAGGACAAAATAGTCAATGGCTAAAATAATTTAGACCCCAGCTTTTGGGATAATAACTCACTATTTGACAAAAACTGCTGGGAAAATTGGAAACTAGTATGGAAGAAACTAGGCATTGACCCACACCTAACACCATATACCAAGATAAGGTCGAAATGGATTCATGATCTAGACATAAAGAATGATATTATAAGGGCAGCTAGGTGGCGCAGTAGTTAGAGCACCAGCCATGAAGTCAGGAGGACCTGAGTTCCAATATGATATCAGATACTTCCTAGCTGTGTGACCCTAGGCAACTCACTTAACCCTAATTGCCTCAGCAAAAAGCAAAAAAAAAAAAAAGTGATAATTATGAACAAATGAACAAATTAGAAGAATGTAGAATGGTTTACCTCTCAGATCTGTGGAGGAGGAAGGAATTTGTAACCAAAGAACTAGAGATCATCCATCATTAATCACAAAATAGATAATTTTGACTATATCAAGTTAAAAAGTTTTTGTACAAACAAAACGAATACAGACAAGATTAGAAGGGAAGCAATAAACTCGGAAAACATTTTTGCATTCAAAGGTTCTGACAAAGGCCTCATTTCTAAAATATGTAGAGAATTGACTCATAAGAATTCAAGCCATTCTCCAATGGATAAATAGTCAAAGAATATGAGCAGACAATTTTTGTTTTCCTTCTTAGGTTGTTTTTTTTTTCTCTTTCTAGATCTGATTCTTCTTGTGCAGCAAGATAACTGTGCAGATATGTATACATATATTGCATTTATCATGTATTTTAACATATTTAACATGTATTAGACTACCTGCCATCTAGGGAAGGAGGGAAAAATTTCGAACAGAAAATTTTTCAAAGGTCAATGTAGAAAAATTACTCATGTTCTGTAAATAAAAAGCTTTAATAAAAAAAAAAGAAAATAGGTTTCTCAAGGAAAGAAAAAGAACTTGAATAGAAAGAAAAATATGTGATTGTATCAAAGAAAATGCCATTGCCACCTAAATTAACTTATAGGTTTCTTAGTATAAAAATCAAACTACCAAATTAGTACTGATACAGCTAATATCAGAATTCATTTAGAGGAATAGAAGATCTAGAATATTAAAGGAAATAATGAAAATAAGTCAGAATGAAAAGGGAATAGCACTGCCATACTTCCAATTATATTAGAGCAGTAATCATAAAATTATTTGTATTGGTTTAAATACAGAAGAAACAAATTTGTAGAATAAGATAGATTGGTAAGTATCAGAAACTATAAAACTCCATACACCAATATTTGCTATAGTCAAAAATATAAACAACTTGAGGAAGAACTCTGACAATAACTTCTAGGGAAATGGGAAAATAATTTGGCAGAAATTAGCATTACATCATTATCTTATAAGATAAATGGCAATAAGCTCGAAGTAGATTAATGTTTCATGGAGAAAAATTAGAAAAGAATAAGCTAGAGCATTTTTTATTATTTACTGTTGGGGAAAAAAATCCTAAACTAAGGAGACATAGAGATCTCACAAAAGAAAAATAGATAATTTTTAAATACGAAAAGCTATTCTGTGAACAAGAACAATAACAGCAACAATAAAACATAGCATTTATATAGCTCTGTAAGGTTTACCAATGGCTTTGCCATATATCAGCTCATTTGGACAACATCAGTCTACCAAAGTTATGAAGGGACATTTGATGGGGAGAAAAATCTTTGAATGTTTTATTGTCTTCTAAGGGTTTAATATTTAAGAAATATACAAAATTAGCACAAATTCACCCACACCCACTCACACATATCCATATATTTTACCAAGAGCCATTCCCTGGTGAACCAAATCTGTTCTCAAAAGAAATGAAACTTATTAGCAACCACATATAGCTAATAATAAGAGAAGTACAAATCAAAATAACTCTGAGGTTTCCCTTCAACTCCATTAACGTAACAAAAAATGGGAAAAAGTTTTGGATAGACTGGAAAGGTAAGCACAAATATGGTGATGATAGAGCTGTGAATTGATCCAACTATTCTGAAAAACAATATGGAAATCATCTCTCCAGAGTGATAAAACTGTTTATATTCTTTGACACAGGTACATACCATAAGCAAGAGTAGGGACAGAAAGGTCCCATATACACCAATGTATGTGTAGCAGCACTTTTTAGTAGCAAAAAACTGAAAATGGAGCAGTTGCCCATTAATTGGTGAATAACTAAGCAAATCATAACATATGAGTAATAACATACTATAAGAAATAATGCACCATAAGAACAACAGAATAATGATGTATTATAATAAAAATGAATATGAAAAAATTAGAGAAATAAATGAAGACATAAATTATCTGGAGTAAAATAGAATCATGAAAACTATATATACAATGCCTGTAGCATTTTACACAAGAAGAACCAAGAAAATCCTACTTGATAAATTATTTTGAGTAAGGTTAAATGAATGAACTTTCCCTTCCTCTATTGAGTAAGATAGGATAATAATGACTCTGATTTTTACAGTTTTTTTTAACTTTTCAGAGTCCTTTACATTTAATATTTCATTGATCCATACAACAACCTTTTGAGCTAGCTGCTGTCATCACCATTTTCTATGTGAAGAAACTGATTAAAAACAAAATTAAAAATAAAAGTGACAATAGAAAAAAAAGATGAAGAACAAAGTAGAAAAAACTTATGAGCTAAATTGTAAATGGTATTGATTAAAGGAATGTTATATCCTATTCCTTTGTATGTAAAATCTGCAAAGGTCAGAGCAGCTCTATAAATTGGGGCTATTCAGAATTATCCAGTGTGGGTCTTTGTAAGCAGAAGTTGTTTTGTTATTTCCCTGCCTGGTGGTGGTATAGAACATCTGTACCTGAGTTCAGATGTGGCCTCAGGCCTTTACCAAGTGGGTAATCCCGGGCAAACGTCCTTAACTCAGTTTGCTTCAGTTTTCTCACATGTAATATGAGAATTGCAGTAGCTCCTATCTCACAGAGGAGATAATGCTCTAAAATCACTTATCGCAGTGCTTGGCATATAGTAAGCATAATATAAATGTTAGCTTATTTATTATTTGCTTGTGCTTATTGGGGGGAAGTGAATGGAAGGCTTTCTGGGAAAAAAAAATTATGTCCAAAGAGCTATCAAACTGTGCATACCCTTTGACCCAGCAGTGTTTCTATTGGGCTTATATCCCAAAGAGATCTTAAAGGAAGGAAAGGGACCCACATGTGCAACAATGTTTGTAGCAGCCCTTTTTGTAGTGGCAAGAAACTGGAAACTGAATGGATGCCCATCAATTGGAGAGTGGCTGAATAAATTATGGTATATGAATGTTATAGAACATTATTGCTCTGTAAGAAACGACCAGCAGGACGATTTCAGAGAGGCCTGGAGAGACTTGCATGAACTGATGCTGAGTGAAACGAGCAGAAGCAGGAGATCATTATACATGGCAACAACAATATTTTATGATGATCAATTCTGATGGACATGGCTCTCTTCAACAATGAAATGTTTCAAACCAGTTCCAATTGTTCATTGAAGAAAGCCACATACACCCAGAGAGAGGGATATGAAATGTGGACCACAACATAACATTTTCATGATCTCTATTGATGTTTACTTGCATTTCATTTTATTTCTCATTTTTTTCCTTTTTGATTTAATTTTTCTTGTGCAGCAAGGTAATTGTATAAATATGTATGCATATATTAGATTTAACATACTTTACCATGTTTAGCATATATTAGATTACTTGCTATTTAGAAGAGGGGTTGGGGGGAAAGAGGGAAAAATTGGAACACAAGGTTTTGCAAGGGTTAATGTTAAAAAAAATTATCCAGGCATATCTTTTGAAAATTAAAAAGCTTTAATAATTAAAAAATATATATGTAACAAATAGAATTTATCTCATAATTGCTCTCTTAACTTCTCATGCACACAAAGTAGTGTAAATATGCGCTGAAATTATTTGGACAACAAGTTCTCTATATACAGTGTTTCATTTTCTTCTACAGATGAGTCCCCAGGTCAGGAAGCACTCTCTTGGAATCCCTTGTTTTCTTTTAGATAGAGGTCGGTCTCTATCTCCTCCGTAATGCTTTTTTGTGATCCCTGCAGTGCTTAATGTCTTCTCCTTGAAATTATCATATGAATATACTTTGTATCTGTTTATCTCTGATTCTTTCTAGTATTTTCATTTGTTATTTTCTGATAAAGGTACTATAGCAAATTGTGCCAGAATTACCAAAAGACTAGCAAGATCTTAATTGTTTCTTCATAGTATTGCTAAAGAAATTTGTTGATTGTATTAAATAAATTTATAGAAAACAAATATTAACTATTTTTATAGATTACACTCTTTTAGAATTCAAGACCTTTTCTGAAATATATGAAAACCCTTTTGTGTAAATGGCATATTTATATACAATAATATCTAAATTTTTCAGGATTATTAACTCATAATGAATTGTTCAAATCTTTTGCCTCTTTTCTTCTTTCCTCTGACTCTTTATAGCCAATTAGTTCATTATCACCTTCTTTACAATAAAACAAGAAAGGAAAATAAAAGATGAAGCACAGATAAGTGAATTTTCCTGATTGTTAATCCCTCTTATAAAGCATTTGTTGGAAAAGAAGGCTGAAAAATCATGGTTAAAATGTGTATAGGTGCCAGAAATGAATGTTGAAATTTGTCTTTCCTTGCAATTAGAAAAACAATATACTATTAAAATAAACAATTTTTAAAAATGTATGTAGTTAAGGGAGAATTCTGGGAAGACAGCAGAGTTGGCTGATAAATTTCAAACTTTCCAAATTTCCCCCACAAACAGAACAAATTTGCTCCTCAAGGCAAACATAGACTAGTGAAAAATCAAGATGACTTGGGGCACAACTGGGATCCTCCTGGTACCTACCACGCAAGAAAATCTGAAGAAAGACCCCAGACTGGCTTGAACCAGTGTTAAGTACAAACGCCCCCAGGCTAGCTCTACAGAAATACCAAGTCAGACCCCTGGGGTTAGTTATCTGAGTTGGAGGGATCCTCAGAAACTTTTACTTCCCAGCCTGCAATGTGAGTCCAAGAACATTGAAGAGACCTCTGCTGATTGGAAACCAGGCCCAGCTGTGCTGCAGATCCTCGGCCCTGGGCAAGGAGACACCAGTCTATCTAGTGAGTGCAGAGGCAGTAGGGCTGGGATGCTGCTGGATGTAGGCACTTACAGAAGGGGGCAGCTTTTGGTTTGAGCTTCCACATCAGAGGGGAGAGCTGAAGTGAACCTAGAGGCACCAACCCCCCAGATCATAATTAGATTTGCTTGCACTTATAACTCATTTAAAAAAAAAAAAAAAAAAAAAAAAAAAAAGAACCAACAAAGAAAGAACCTAACCATAGAAACGTATTATGGGAACAGGGAAAACCAAGTTTCATCTTCAAAGGAGGACACTGAAGTAAAATAATAATAATAATAACCTTAGGTGCTTCCCTGCCCAAAGAGAATGTGGAGAACTCAAAAAGAATTTAGAAACTGAGAGACATTGAGGAAAAAATAAAAAAATAAAAATAAAGACCATCCAAGAAAAATAAGATTTTGGGGGGAAAAAGTTCACCAACTAGAAAAGGAGATACAGAGCCTTAAAGACAGAAATAACTCTTTGAAAATTAGAAGTGGAAAAGGGGAAGCTAGTGAAGCTATAAGAGACTAAGAAATAACAAAATAGATGACAAAAGAATGAAAAAGAGAACAGGATGTGAAACATAAGAAAAACAGCAAATATGGAGGGCAGATCAAGAAGAGAAAATAGAAGAATAATTGAAGTATCTGAAAGCTGTGACCAAAAGAACAAAAGAATCTTGACACAGTAATGCAGGAAATCATTCAAGAAAATGGTCCTGGAATGATAGAACCTGTGGGGAAAGTGGAAATAGAAAAAAAAAAAATCTATTGCTCACCACCTCAAAGATATCATTTATGGAAAACATACAGAAATAGTGTTGCCAAATTTTGAAACCCCAGGTCAAAGAGAAAATCTTGCAAGAAACAAAAAAAATTCAAATATCCTGGAACTTCAATTAGAATTGTACAGAACTTAGTAACAGCCGCAATAATAGACTGGAGGTCCTGGAATCATTTATATCAGCAGTCAGAGAAATAGGCTTGTGGCCAAAAGTATCATATCCAGCAAAATTATCCAAAATATTGAATGGAAAAAAAAATGGACATTCACCAGACTTGTAGATTTTCAGGACTTTTCTTTCCACCAAACCTGAACTCAGTAAAAAAATTTAACACATTCAAGATTAGTTCCAAGGAACTTAACTTGGACAAATTGTTTGGGTGTTTTTTTTTTTTTTACATGGAAACGTATAGCATATATATATTTAAGGTTGACATCATTAGTTGGATAGCTCAAAAGAAAGATGTATAAAAATGAGGTGCAGAAAAAGAATAGACAGAGGTATTAGAGGGAAGAAGAGGGCTAGTAAATATGAAAAGCTATTCACATCGGGAATGGGTTAAATAGGCAATGCATTTATACCATAGAAGGTATAGAGTCCTTCAAAATTCAGAAAGAAATAAGCAGGGAGTGATAAGGGAAGAGAAAGAAAAAGGCAGGAGAAGATGACAAGGAAAGATCCATGAATGGGGGGGGGGGGGATTAAGTAATAGCAAGGCAAATTAAGGAGCAGAATCCAAACAGAAGAGTTAGCAGGGATAGGAAAGAAGAAATATACAGAAACATTACAAGGAGTTGCTAATGTAATGGAAATTAGCTAATTAAATTAGCAAGAAAATAATTTATTGATAAAAAAAATACAGCTAGTAATCATTGATCTTAGACAAAGTCAAATTTAAAGATTTAATCAGGAGAGAAATCTGTATTGTCAGCCATACTAATATTGTTTTGAGTACATGCTTACATATAGATAAATATGTATGTGTCGGTATATACATATACAAATATACACATACAAATGTGTGTATATATATACACACACAATGTTTGTGTGTCTGAATATATGTAAATATATATGCATGTCATTCTGTGTGTATATATCTGTGCTTAACAATATCCTGCTTGAGGGAAGTGGACGGGATGAAAGGGGGAAAAAAGAACAAAATAAAAAACTGTCCATCTGGGAACAAAAGAACCATCTTTGCAAGGAAGCAAAGAAAGATTATGATTTCTTTTACTATTGTATATCATTTCTTGAACTGGAAATTTATTATTATATATTTTGAGTCCTCCCTGATGTTCTGCTGGACACGACAGTGTTCTGTTTTGTTTTCCTTTTTTTTTTAATAAAAAGACAATATTAAAAATATATGTAGTTACAAAATTATTTGTTATTATTTCCATGTAATAGAAGTATTTCAGCATCAGCATCACTCATGAACGTCATGGATTCCTTTTATCTGTTACCAATTCCATGCACTACTAAATATGTTCCCAAACCTGATAAGCTGTGATGATCAGATTCAATGTTAGATACATTAAAGTAGACCAAAAGCCTATATTCACATGGCCCATATAGTGAGTCATTTCTGTCATGACTTTGCCAATATTTAGCCATGACTCATTATGGCTGATCAATTATCTTATATTGGCCTTGGAATTTAAATAAGATTTTGCTCTGAGTGATTTCCAAAGTCCTTTTTCCATTTTGGAAATTTATAATTATAAGTTTGTATTTAAATATGTAGACATAGAACAGCTTTACATAAAATGAGAGGAAAATGGAATTGTGCAATGCTGTGAGACGATATTTACACTGAATTAGTGAATATGTTTGGTTTAGAGTACTATAAATACAGGAGTTTATTAAAATGAACCATAATTAGAGTGATTAAAAAGCCTATTTAATTTATTACTTTACTTAGTTAATGTATTAGATTTTTTTATGTGAAATATGTGAAAGGTATATTTGGTATCATCTAAAAAATGGTAAAATAATAAGGATGAAATGTATACTCATTATAAAATCACAGAATTTTAGTGTTAGAAAAGAATGTAGAGACTTCGGAGTGCAACTGTCTAACTGGTGTGTGAGGAAATTGAAGCTCTAAATCACTTGTGTAAACGACTGAACCTGAGGGGAGAAAGAAGTAAGGGGGTGAAAATCCTTCAGGATATGTTGCAGTAAGATCTACAGGAGGATAGGGGAGGCTGGCCAACTGTTCTGTAAATTGTTTATCTTTTCTATCTTCCCTATGCCTTTTTAAATAAAGAGTTTTCTTTTCTTCTACCAGGACGTACCTACAATGATTTAAATCAGTATCCTGTATTCCCCTGGGTGTTAACTAACTATGAATCAGAAGAGTTGGATCTTACATTGCCGAGCAACTTCAGGGATTTATCTAAGGTGATTTTTCATTCCTACGCTTTATATCTATTATTTTAAATAAAGATAAATGATAGATACAGGAATATTTATCCTATATTTAAATGGCTAAAGATCTGTGTGTGTATATATGAGATATCTATCTATAGATATATAAGCACTGGATATGTAGGGATATATGATATGTATGTGTGTGTGTGTATACACACAGAAAGTAAACTATACAGAAAAGTGCTTTTGTTGTTTGTTGTTGAATCGTTTTAGTTACATCCATATCTGTGGCACCATTTGGGATTTTCTTGGCAAAAATACTGGAATAGTTTTCTATTTCCTTCTTCAGCTCATTTTTACAGATAAATAACTGAGGCCGCCACAGTCACACAGCTAATAAATATCTGAGGCCATATTTGAACTCAAGAACATGAATCTTCTTGACTTCAGGTCCTCTGTCCATTGCACCACTTAGCTTCCCAGTTATGTCTAAATTTGAGATAAATATAACATGTATCTGTATTTTTGTATTTATATTGGTTTAACACTTAAGGCTAATAATTACTTGAAAGGTAGTATGACAAAATCAAAAGGAGCTTCCCATTTACAAATTTTTTGATCTTGAGATTAATATAGAACCTCAGTTTACTTGTCAATGAAATAACAATAATGATACTTTACTTATTTCCTAGAGTATCATGATCCTAGTAATCAAATGAGAAAGAAGATATGAAAGGGCTTTTAAAGTGATAAATACCATACAAATCTTTATACTATGTCTGTTCTAACAGAACAGCTTACAGGCAGAAGTTGCTATGTAAAAAAAAAAAAAATGTAGTTATAAAAGATCAAACCATAAATTGGAAATGGTTGAGTGGCACCTCAGGCACTTAGTAGCCTGTGAACTTAGGGTTGGATGAATAGATTTACAAATTGTCACTATGTGCAGAACATTGTCAACTGCATATAATCATAGATTTTTTTTTTTAACAAAGGTGGAGCCTCAGTAAAATAAGACTTCATTCTTGAACTATTAGAATATTGGGAAATTATGCTCTTGATGAATCAGAATTTATCAAGTCTCAGATTATGGACTCATTTGCTTAAGTATAATAGTGCCAAAATATTAAAATATATCACCATTAGTATCTAACTAACAGCTTCTTTGACTTGATATTCTCTTAATTCGGACAGAATAGACTCATCTCAACAGTTCTGAATGATCAAGATTGTATTATACTTGATTATGCTTTAATAAGCCCCAACTTATTTGCCAATGGTTTATTTTGGAATTAATTCATTAATTTAAAAAATTTTATGGCAGAAATACCTTGTTTTACTTTTCCATTTAAAATAAGTATGCATCTTAGCGAACGCATTCTCTTACACTTTTAATGAAAATCCAACATGCATCTTGTCTTAGAATTGACTACTGGCTTTTAACTGTGGTTGATCAGATGACACTTCTTTATCTCTTAAATTTTAAGTACTGTTTCTGATGAATGCCAGTCCTTTTCATGTGTTCTTTAGCAGATACAACAGAAATCAGTATAACATCTAGATGTCACTGGCTAAAGGAACATTTTTTAGTTGCTCAGTAATTGTTCAGACTTATACTAGGTGATATAGGTTTGACTTTAAATTTTCTTTCTGACTTGTAAATTCAAAATACAGAATGAAAAATAAAAATACCCTTGTATTTAATTATCTTAATGGAAGGTAATATGAGATCATGATTCAAAATAGATCTTAGAGTAATAATGTACAAATTCAAAAAGATATTTAAAATTATATCATAAATTACTATTTTGTTTCTTTATGAGCACAGTGTTGTGTCTCCAGTTAAACTATGTAAATAGTTTCTTCTTTATTTAAATTTCTAAATCTCCTGGTCAACAAACCTGAAGGTTTAACATATACAAGGGTGTGTGTGTGTGTGTGTGTGTGTGTGTGCGTGCGTGCGTGCGTGCGTGCGTGTGTGTGTGTGTGTGTGTGTGTGTGTAAGAGCTGCTGCGGTATATGTGGTAGATTATTGTTGCAAGGTTTTATTTTGCTTTTACTATTATCATTCCTATGTAGAAAATCTAATTTAGGAGCTTATGAGAATATATTTTATTTAAAAAAAATTATGTCTATTTAGAGTTACAGTCCTTTTGATATATAAATGAATTTGGTTTTTCTGTTAATATCAGTTTTTAAAGCACTGCAACACATAGGTTAACCCCACACTTAATTTAAACAGCCTTCAATGACATTGTTTTTTAACATTAGTCAGAAAATGATAAACTGAAGCAACTGAAATGGATTGTGGTTAATATTACTGTCACTCTGATGAATAATCCTGACATATACCAGCAGCTCACTGCCAGTCAGTAATCCTCCTCAAACATAAGTATTTATTATCTATCCAATCTGATTATAGTTAGAAGTGAACACTACTTATTATTTACAAATATCATATTCTTGAATTTGTATAATCTACCTGTTTTCATACCAGAATGTGAGCCTTTTTCTTGTTCAGTTTGTGTCTACATTTGATTAATTGGATTTAAGGGAGACAGGAGCTACTGTGCAGAGTATTTACATAAAAATTATTTGAGAGTATCCAGCTATAAGTGGAATTGAAAAATCTTCTGATTATCTTTTCATTTTGGGAAACCAGAGATCTGATTCTCTGATTTTTATGTATATACTCTCTATATTAATTAAAGTAGGACATTTTTCAAAAACATACTTAATTCTTTACCTTTCTTCACTTTTGCTACATAGATAGAACAACATAATTTTCTCATTCCTTATAATGTCTTTAATTGTCTTGTACACATGTAATACTAATTTATAGTAATGTTAGTAATAATGTCTTTTGTTTAAATTTCTAAAAGTCTGAGTAACCTATTTGAATTCAACAAATGTATTGTCATGTAATTCATTAATTTATTGAGAATCTATGGTACTTGCTTTTCCAAGAGAGCTGAGTAGTTTTGTGATTTGTCCAAAGATAACCAGTAAGTATTGGACTGTGATTTCAAATACCCATCAATCCTGACTCTGTATGCAGTGTTCTTTTTACTATATAAAGTTGCTTCTGAGTTTTTTGAAAAGGGGAAAGAATAATTTGTAGAAACTGCAGAACAATAAGCATGATGTTGACCCCTAGAAATTTTCTGAAATAAGTATAAGATAGTTTTCTAACAAATTTCCCAAATTATGAAAATTTCCCAATTTTTTCTCTTATCATATAGAGAATCCATGGCCCTTATCTATCAGTATGTCTATTTTTGACAGATAATACAAATAGACAAAAGATAAGACCCTGGATAGTGGGCTGTATTACTTTCAGAAAATTTCACTGCTTTTTTAATAATCCCAAACTTCTCCCAGAAACAAAGCTCATCATTTTAATCCTAATCAGCTATTGGTAATGTATGACTCAGACATTGAAGACAATGGTTGCTGCAAAATTAAAATTCATTGTTATTCAGTGGTCATTGAATAGGGCTATCAATCAACAAGCAAACATATATTAAATGCCTACTATGTGCCAGACACTGTGCTGGACATATAGGGGGGGAGGGGAATAGCAGCTGATTGAAACAAAGAATCAGAGATTTACTGCTGGAAGTAACCTCACATATCATCTGGTCTAAATCCTAATTTATAGATGAGTGAACCTTCATCTTCAAGAGGTTTGGTTATTTGAGCTCATACTGTGGTATAGCTAGGATTCTAACCTAGGTCATTCGAAGAACTTTGAAAAACAGTGCTAAGATGTCATGACAGAGATATGGTGAAAAAGGTGATGGACTACTTAAAGGTGTAGGTCAAATAGAGAGCCTGAGTGTGATATTGGTATTACTGTGATGACAACAGAAATCAAGGAGAAGACCTTCAGTTCATTGGATCTAAGCTTAGTGGAGAAGACTTAGACAAAATTTATATAAGGTGGTCAGGCATGCTAGGTTATGGTCTGTGTTACCAGAAAGAATGTCCATATTGATGAGTTTGTAAATCCATTTGAGTAAATTGAGTATATCACATTGCCTTGTACTTTGATATATATCCAGGTATATTTTTCAATTAATATGTTTTCATGTTTTATTGTTTAGAGCAAAATTAACTTTTTAGTCTTTCATATAGTTCCTCTTCTATAGTATGAAGTTTGCAATTGATTTCTTTGTTGAACCTAGAGACTGTTATTTGCTGCCAGTCTGAGCTCAATTAGGAATTTATTTTGGGCCAGCAAAGTGGCGCAATAGATAGTGTGCCAGGCCTGAAGTTAGGAAGGCTCTTTTTCCATATTTGGCCTTAGACACTAACTTTGTGACTCTAGACAAGTCAC
This sequence comes from Myrmecobius fasciatus, assembly GCA_023553655.1. Classification (NCBI taxonomy): domain Eukaryota; kingdom Metazoa; phylum Chordata; class Mammalia; order Dasyuromorphia; family Myrmecobiidae; genus Myrmecobius; species Myrmecobius fasciatus. The sequence continues at coordinate 225,156 of JAJPUD010000610.1, read as the reverse complement.
TTCACCCTGTTTGCCTCAGTTTTCTTTTTTGTAAAATGAGCTGGAGAAGGAAATGACAAACCATTCTAATAACTTTGCTGGAAAGCCCCAAATGGGGCCATGAAAAGTTGGACATGACTGGAAAATGACTGAAAAATGACTGAATGACAACAAAAGAAACTATTTTATTAATGTTTCTGTTCCTATTTGAAAAAGCAAATCCAAAAAGGAATTCCATAGTGTAGACTAGTATCTGAATTTTAAGGTGATTTTTTAAAAATTATGAATGTTAAACAAAGCTTTTATACACAAAGAGCTGACAAATAGAATCTGGCAGATTTTCAGGGAATTTGCTGTATCTGGGAATTAGAATATCCCTTGCACTTAAATGTAAAAAGTGCTTCTGCTACCTCCTTTCTCTATGGAGCCTTGTGGAGAGTTGGGATGTAATGAACTCTTTTTTCCCTCAAAACCTAACTTTACTATTTGGTTTATATGAGTATGTGTACTTTTTAGTATTTGTATATACTTTACATTATGTATCTCTTACTTTATTTCAAATTGACCATGAAAGTCCAGAACCTCAATCAATCAGTCAGTAAATATTTATTAAATATCAGGTACTGTGCTAAGTGTTGGGGATACTGTGCTAATCTCTAAATATAATAGGTATGTTGCTTTGCATACTGTAGTTTGTTGAGGTTTTTTATTTTTTATTTTTTTATGTAACCAGAACGCTATCAGTCTTGCCATTCAGAATTTCCCCCCACACATACACTTTAGAAAGATTCAACAAGACAGAGTACAAGATTGATCATTTCAAATAGCTTTTGATGATCATTTAAACCTTTTGCCTTAGTTTGAAAAGTAGTTCACGCTGTATGCTAACACATTCTGACTTAACACTTAGTAGCACCAAATTTATTGTTCTGTGATCTTGGTCTTCATGTTTAAGATTTTTATCCCTAAATGCCCATGCTGATTCTTGGTTGATTCCACTGAGAAGAGAATGGGGCGTGAGCAGAATTGGAAAGATTTATAGTATTTATTGAGCATCTGCTGGTTTGTATGATTTACACTAAGTACAAATCATCTCAGTTTTTGTAAATCATTCTCAAAATTAATTTAATATGAGAAAATTGTTTGAATTCCAAAATTATAGTTATATATTTTTATCTATCTATAGATAGTTTATATGCATATATATGTATATATGTGTGTACATACGTATATATACATAAATATACACACATACATACATACATAGTTATATATCTGTAGATAGTTACATATCCTTGTTCCTTGAAAGGGCAGTACGTTGAGTACTTACTTCTAGCATAGCATTTAGCCCCATGATGACATGTAATTAAAGCATTGTTCAGCTTACATTTACCAATTTACATGTTTTTAGCAAATTAATATATCATATATATCATATGTTGTATAACAAAACAAAGAAAGTTTTACTGCTAAGTTCCAAATGAGTATTTGAGGTGATTTAGAATCTAGAAGGCAAAATAAGTAAAATAGAATACTTATTCTCTAGATATTAAAATGAAATGGTAGAGAGTATACATGTTTAAAACCACTTGAGAGAGAGAGTATTTTCCAAAGATTCAAAACTGTTCTGTTATTTGAAAATAAAAGTATGTATTTGTTAGCTCTAAAAGCCTCAGTGCCTCTGATGGAATTTTTTTTCCCCAGGCAATATTAAGTAAAATCTAGAGTATGTGAAGATAAGTGCCAAACCATTTCAGCTTTACAAACCATATGACAAAATACCCTAAGAGCCAAGGTTGTATAAAAATGCTGATCAGCCTGTTTGTTATACTTGTCACTTAGATAAAGGAGTTACTACAATAGAAACAGAACAGTTGCTTATACCCTGTTTGTTTGTTTGTTTGTTTGTTTTTAAATGAATCTTCCCAGGACATTTATTTGTATTGCTTCTTTAGTAAAAAGAACAACAACAACAAAAAAGTATGTGTAATATCTATCAGCATTTCTACAGATAGAAAGATATCATATATCCTCACTCTTCAACCCCACACAGATATATGTACGTATAAATACACATGTATTTATACGTACATATATCTGTGTGTGTATGTTCTTTCAGACAAGAATGAATCCTTTTACTTCTCAGGTAAGGGTTAACATATAGAATGTTCCAATTGAGTGTCACTGTTCCCTGTGTACATGAATGAGAAGAGAAATCATGCAGTGACCCTAGATGATGATATGTTCTCTTTTTAGCATGATTTTCTTTCCTAGAAAGCTACAGATTCCCCTTTGCCCCTTCTTATTCTTCCTATTCCCACCTTACTCACCCCCACCTTGCCCCGAGACTTTCTCCAGGCATTTAGCTTAACAGTGGCATAGAATTAAGGTGATTTATGGTTATATTTACCAGTTTATGAGTATGCATTTTTTATCTCTCTTGTACTCCTAAATCAGTGTCGGGTTTGGGAATTAGAGTTCAATTAATGAAAAGTTGTCTTTCTCAGATTATATAAACAAATAGTCTAGCAACTCTTTTATCGGTTTATAAAATGCATTCTCATCATCAACCAAATCATTTTGGGGGCACTATCATTTAATATAGTATAACTTTTTCCTGAAGTTTTCACTCATCATATTCCCCCTTAACCCTAAATCCTCCTTTTTTATCCTAGAATGATTCTTGGGCTCCAGTCTACTCTGCACTCCTAAAACCAGATTAAAATGTCATTTGATCATGTTTAACAGAATAAATAAAAAGACAGCACACATAATGCAAATTTGTTCTTTTCTTAGGCAATATGTGTCCTCCAGGGATACTCTGGAGAACTACAGTCCTTTTTCTATATTATCCTTGTTTTCGTTGAAAAACAAGAACCATGAGATATTAGTTCAAGAAGGTCTTTAATTTGAGTAGTTTTTCTAGACAGGTTTCATTTGGCCAAAGTTTTATCAAAAAAGTTTCTTCCTTGGAAACCCTATTGAACTATTGTCCTTTATGATTATTATATCCTGCCAAGTTTGTTTTTCTTCAGTCCTTTATAATTAATTAACTTTTTTCACTACACTGAGAGAATTGGTTGAGGTGTGAAGTAAGTTTAACTTTTAAGTCCTTTGATCTTATTGCCTCTCCCAATGTTCCTAACTTCTAGGAACCAAAACCAAAGCCAAAAATCTAATTGTTGCCATCTCTGTCTTTCAGACATCTCAGATTAGATGTCCAATAGACATCTTAAACTCTGTGTATTCAAAACAAAATATTACCTTTCCCCCTAAATTATCTCCTTCTCCTACCTTCCCTACAATCCTCCCAGTCCTCAGGCTCACAACTAGGAGTTATTCTGGACTCTTCACTATCTCTCCTTTCCCTTCCCTATATTTAAGCCTTAGCCTGTCAGTTTCACCTCTGGAACATCTCTAGAATAAGACCCCTTCTCCTCTTTGACATTACCCTCCTGATCACTTCACACCTGAGCTATTGTAATAACTTGCAGATGGATCTGCCTACCTCAAGTCTCTCCCATTGTAGTCTGCCTTCCTTCCACCAAAGTGATTTTTCTAAAGCTCAGACCCAATCAAGTTACTCCCCACCTCCATTCCATGCCCCACTCAATAAACTCTGTGGCTCCTTGGAATTCATAGATCTTCTTTAGCCCAGTTTCTACTCCCTTTCAATTGTTACACTGGACTCTCTGCTGTATATACTGCCATTCAGTGACACTAGCCTCCTTTTTGTTACATTATCTAGACACTCGTCTCTTGGTTCTGGACCTTTTTTCTGGCTTTTCCCCATGCTTGAAGTATTCTCCTCCATCATCTCTGTCTGCAGGTTTCCCTAACTTCCTCAATAAATGATTCTTTGTAAACTAAAGTTGGGCAAGGGGAAGCTGGTGAAGCTATAAGAGACCAACAAATAATAAAACACATAAAAAATGAAAAAAATAGAACAGAATGTGAAACATCTTATAAGAAAAACAACAGATCGGGTGAACATTAGAAGGAGAAACTATAAGAATAATTGGACTACCTGAAAGCTGTGATCAAAAAAGGAACTTTGACACAATAATGCAAAAAAATTGTCCTGGAGTGATAAAATGTGTGTGTTTGTATCTATATATGAATACATAAATATATCTTTAATTATAGCCTTCTTGGGAGAGGTGGAGAGATGAAAGGGGAAAAAAGAATAACGTTTAAAAAGTGCTCATTAGAAAACAAAACGACCTACAAGAAAGTAAAGATGGACATTCATGAAATAATTTCTTCTACTTTTATATATGCTTTCTTGAATAAGTAATTTATTGTTATATATTTTGAGTCTTCCCTAATGTTCTGCTGGGCATATGACAATGTTCTGTTTTTATCTTGTCTTGTTTATTTTGTTTTCCTTTCCTGTTTTTCTTTTTTTTAGTCTATTTTTAAATAAAATAAAAATCAGAAAAAAAAAAGATGCTTCATATTTTCCATTTTCACACCATGTAAGTGTGCATCACACTATGAGGTGATTTTCAAGAATGTACCAGGGTCATAAGTAAAATTGTAAACTAAGTATAGTCATTTCCTTTCTCCTTACTTTCTAATATTTTTTCAGGTTTTGTTTTAAAATTCTCCCTGGCCCTTAATTTTGAGTTCCTTTCTTACTCTTTGGTTTTCCTAGGTCCTCACAGTTGACCTTTGCCTAAGTCTGCCTTGCCCCCCCCCCTTTTTTTTTTGCTTTTTTTGCTGAGGCAATTGGGGTTAAGTGACTTGCCCAAGGTCACATAGCTAGGATGTGATAAGTGTCTGAGGTCAAATTTGAACTCAGGTCTTCCTGACTTCAGGGCTGGTGCTCTATCCACTGGGCCACCTAGCTGCCCCTGCCTTGCTCCTTTCTTCAGAATTACTAATGTCTTCTCTTTATTTCCTCTCTCCTCCCAACAAATTTTTTAAAAATTATTTTGTGTGGTCTGCTTTTTATTATCAAATGAAAGCATGAATTATTTAAAGTTAGCATTTTAAAAGAGAGACTTTCCTAGTTCCAGTGAATTTCTAATTACTAGAATTTGTCCAGTCCTAGCTTACTGCTTGCTACTTAATTTATGAAATCAAAGTACTTGACTCACTGTTGAGAAGATATATTTTCAGCACTTTCAACCAGTGAATCATCCTCTTCAATGTGCTACTTTTCCCCCAATTTCCTTATCTTTTATTTTTTAAATGTTTTCTCAATAGTATTTTATTTTTCCAAATACTTGTAAAAATAGTGTTCAACATTCATTTTTGTAAGATTTTCTGTTCCAAATTTTTCTCCCTCCTTCCATTATCTCCCTCTCCCCAAGAGAGGACGCAGTCTGCTATGGGTTAAACATGTACAATCCTTCTAAACATATTTCCATATATATCATGTGCAAGAAAAATCACACCAAAAGGGAAAAAAAACATAAAAGGAAAAGCAAATAAACTATCAAACAAACAAAAAATAAAAGGTCAATATGCTGTGATCCACATTTTAGTCTCCATATTTCTCTCCCTGGATGTGGATAGCATTTTCCATCCCAAGTCTATTGGAATTGCCTTGAATCATTACTGGGAAGATCCAGGTCCATCATAGTTGATCATCACATTATCTTGTTGCTGTGTACAGTGTTCTCTTGTCAGCCTATCTTTCTGAATTACATACTTCCTTCTTTTCATGCACTTTAGAGTTCAACCAAACTTTCCTGTTTGATATTTCCTGTACATGGTGTTACATTTTCCACTTAGGAACCTTTTCATAAGCTGACCCTGTTCCTAGAACCCTTTTGGTTCCCACTCTTGAGAATTCTTGGCTTTCTGTAATGCTCAGCGAAGTGCTTCCTCCCGCAAGAGATCTTTCCTCATTACTTCAAGTATTAAATATAATGCTTTCAAATATTTACTTCATCTCTATTTTATATATGTTGTATTTTCCTGTTGTTTTCCCCAAGGTACCATGTTTTATTTTTATCTTTATGGCACTATGGCCTAAAAGATTACTTGGCACACAGCTAATAGCTAACTTAATAAATGCTGACTTATTTTAGCTTAATTTAACCATGTGATCCTCAGTAAAATGAGAAGCCAGAAGATTTAGATTATATGAGATGGGGCATTCCTTGAGAGTAGGGACTGGTTTTTACCTTGCTTTATATCCTCAACACTTACCACAGGGCCTGGTTTATAGTAATAGGTGCTTATAATTGTTTGTTGACTGACTAGTTTTGCCTCTAATTGGTTGTGTAATCTTAGATAAGACACTTAACCTCTCTAAAGCTCAAATTCTTCATCTTTACAATAAGAAAAGTAGAGTAATTGATTTTAAACTTCTTTCTATCCTTAAAATTCTATAGGTTTTAAGTAGTTATGCTCATAAATATTTAACAACTGGCTTTCTATGAAGAGAATAAATTAACAGTATCAAAGGCTACAGGACACAGCAATTTCAAGTAGGATAAAGTAGGAAGCCAAACTCCTGAGTTTAGAGGACAAAGAGAGGAGAGGAAATCATAAGGAATTTAACCTTGAAAGGGAGCAGACACTTTAATGTAAGTTCCTTGTGAGGAAGTATTGCTTCATTTTTTTTGTATCTCCAGTACCTAACACAACTCCTGCCACATATTAGGTGCTTAATAAATTTTTGTGAATTGATTGGATCTCTTTTTTTTTCTTTTTTTTACAAATGAGAATTGAGTCCAGTGAGGTAATTTGTCTAAGGCTTCACATTTAACCCTTTAGACTCCAAATCCAGCAGTTTTTCCTGATGAAAGTATATACACACAACACACACACACACACACACACACAGAAAAAAAAGATTGCAAATACATATAAGTGTAGTGGTTAGTGGGTTTTGTTTCCTCTTTAGTTTTCACTTTCCTTTCTTGAATTTCATTCTGCTATTTCCAGCTACTATACCTAAAGCATTTGATTCTGTTATTTCTCAGACTAGGTCCTTCAGAAATTGCTTTTCCCCTCCTATTTATGGAAAGAAACTGAATGCTTAAGTCCCATCCTTCTTTCCCTTTCACCTTACAGTTTCCAAGTAATAATCCAATTGGAGCAATAGATATACTGTACACCAAACCATCCAGGCCCTTATAGAATTCATTTACATTCCTGAGAGTCATCCAGATGTCAAACTCAAATTGAAAGGGTTAAGGGAGAAGGAAAGTAATCCATACATAAGGATCCCTGAGGGCCACATATTGAGTTAGTTTTAAAATGCAATGTTATCTGTATTTTATTGCATTTTTATTTATTTTGTTAAATGTTTTCCCAATTACATTTTAACCTTGTTCTGGCTGTTCTCTGCAGCCAAGGCTGATTGACACCACTGATTTAGATTGTCATTCTCTATATTAAACATTTCCCTGTCCCTAGGAACTATTTGTATTAGGTAATTTCTTCATCCAGGCCTAAAACAAATTTAAAATAAGTAATGATTTTAACTATAATCAACCTAGATCACTTAATTACAATTTTAAGTAGCATGGGGTTGAAAGTAGTTCTGGTTGCCTTGTAGAACTTATTTTTTATCCCAATAAAATAAAGATAAGAATACTTCATTGTGATGATACAGTGAAATATTTGAAAAACATCATCTAACAATGAAATGTTAAATGCAGTATTCTTAAATGATTTTAATAAAATGGCTAATAGCATGTGGAGACTTCCTGAATAACCTTTTGGCCTTAATATTAGGCTTTGATACTTTAAAAATCTCTGGTTTTATTAAATGCTGGTATGCCTTTTTTCAACATATCACAATCCTTCTGTCTTGATAAATGGTCTTCAAGAGGTATGGTGGGTCAATGCCCCAGGATGGTGGAATGGAAAAAGCACTAGACTTGGAGCAAATACAGGGGTTTAAATCTGAGACATGCACTTAGAACCAGTTTGATCTTGGGCAAGTTACATCACATCTGTGGTCTTTAGCTTCCTCTGAAAAAGAGTTTTGGGGGTAGGTGACCTTGAAAATTACCTTTAGTTCTAGATATATCATCCTTTGACCCTTCTGGGAAGTAAATTGTTGATCATTCTATGTACATTTAAACTCCTCCCATTACAGATATGTGGTGTCTCACTAGAAGATCCATTCTTTAAACATTTTCAACTTGGCGTTGTCTCTGACAGAACTTATGGTCACCAAGTGTTAGCTTCAAAAACTCAGCTTCATACTAAAATTAACCATTAGAAGATGATTTTTGTGCAAATAAGACCCTTTTACTTTGGATATTAAGAGTATAAATTTTATGTATTTTGAAATGTAGCTACAAAGAGAAATGTGGCTTCTAATTGCAAATTATCATCAGATAAATCATAGCTAGAAGGCATAAGCAAAATTCAGTTAACATTTTTTTTTTCCTCAAAAGAGACAAATGCCACTTAAAATGTAGAAGCATCTTGGAGAGTCATTTTCTTAAATTATTCATTCTGGTCAAAGGTGAAGTTAAAAGATTTTCCTAACTAAATTAGTATCTTCTTAGTCTGAGTCCTATTACCACTCTTGATCCAGGAGCTGAGTTCCTTCTTCAGCTTTTATCAAGTTTTCAAATAGAACATGGTTAGGCTTTTGGAAAGGGACAATAGGGAGAGAAAAAGGATTTAGTCCATTTTTTCCCTGTGGATGTTATTAAATATTGGTAATTTTTTCATTCTGGTAAGTCTAGAAAAAAACTTCACTCAGGAGAAATATTTACTTTTAAACATTAAAGTAGAAGGTGGAATGGAAGACAGGGAGGAATAATGTATTTTCATACATACTTGCAAAGAATCTTCCAAAGTAATGATAGGTGCTACAGAACTGTGGAAAGGGTGAGATGACAGGCTGTTGCCCATGATAAAATGTTACAGAATCATAGGGTGGCAAGAGCCTTTAAATCATCAGTACAAACCTCTCATTTTATACTTGTGTATTATCCAATAAAATTATGCTCCTTGAGGGTGGTTTTTTTAGGGAAGCTGGGGGATGTTTGTTGTCTTTGTTTCCCCAGAAACTAACTTAGTTACTCTAACCAAGTGTCTACCTAATCAACAAATGCATGCTGTATTGAAATGATTTTCCCATAGTCACAACTAGTAAGTAGCAAAATATATCTTGAATGAAGGTCTTTTAATTCCACATTTAGAGCTGAAAGAGATCTTTTTCTTTTTGGAGAAGGCATTTTCCTCAGGAGCCAAGTAAACTCATCATGAAAGAAAAAGTAAAATGAAAACATTAGAAAACAAAATAAGCAAAACCTTTTCCTTTCTTCAGTAAGTCCTGACTCCTTCCTGATAACAATATTCTCCTTTTTGCTTTTTTAAAAAATTTTTTAATTTTTAAAATTTTTTTGGTACTGCTTGTACTTTCATTTATAACTCCAACTCCTTTCAAAGTCAATATACTTCTTGTTCCCCATTATCATTTTTTGATTCCTTCACTCCCCCTGCCCTTTAAAAAAAAAAACTATTCTTTGAGATTAATTCAGCTGAAATATGTCATTTAGTCCAGATTCTGTCTCTCATGAATATTTCACTTCCATGGACAAAAATTCTGAATTTCTTTTATCTGATCATAATTTTTTATTTTTTCATTTCTTTCTAGGCCTCACTCCTCCCAAATTTTTAGCCAGCTTTGCTTTTTCTATGGTCTCCCTTCCCATTCTTGACCTTGTGTTGAATTGGTTCAGCAATACTGCCTTGTGCTTTTGAATTCCTTATTCCCATATCCTGTCAATGATCACGTCCCAACTTTGGATGTCTCCCACCACCTTTCTTCTTTTTTCTTGTTTATATGCTCCTGAGCAGATAGGAGAGAAATACAGAACTGTTTACAGAGTTCCACTGTAAATTCATGGGTAATTATTTTTTAAATGAGTCTTCTTTAAAGCAAGGTTTTATCCTTATTTGGCTCTGTGTCCTACTCACCTTGATGCCATTTCCAACCCTTTTCTTTTCTTAAGCTCCCATGTCATTCTCTGATACTCTTACTGGTAAGAACTTGGCATCATATTTATCAAAAAACTGAGACTATCACTAAGGGCTTTCTCTTCCCTCTTATCTCCTTCATTTCATATCTTCTGACATTCCCCACTATCTCCTCCTTCATTCTAGTGTCTGACAGTGACTTTTCTGCTTACCAAAGTAAACTCTTCTACATGTACTCATGATCTCCTCTCCTTATACATCCCCCACCAAATCACACCATTCCTTACCCCGTTATAATATTTATTTTCTATTTCCTATTTTCTTCCCTGCTGCCTGCAAAACTATCAACCTTCTTTAAAAAAAATCTTTATTAGATCTTATGTATCCTAGAATGCCAGTTATTATACTGTAATTCTTTTCTCAGTTAATTCTTTGAAAAACTTACAGAAGCCAATTAACTTTTCTAAAATGCTTTCCTGTTGATCATACTGTTAAATTTGCCTGGGTCTGAAGGGGGCAAATTGAGATCCCCAATTATCATATTTTTGATGTCTAGTTCTCCCTTTATTTGGATTAAATTTTTCTTTTAAGTATTTAGATATTATTATATTCATTTTATATGTTTAATATTGATATTATACTATTTTTGTGGTACCTTTAATTCTTGCCTTATTATTCATATCTATTTTTACCGTTCTTTTTTTTTCCTTCTGGAATAAAATTTTTGCCTTTTTGATTTTTTGAAGCATTGTGAATTCTGTTCCAATCCTCATTTTAACTCTTCATGAGTCTTTACAAGACTGTAAGTTTCTTTTTTTTAAATAGCTTTTTATTTTCAAAACACATGTAAAGATAGTTTTCAGCATTCACCCTTGAAAAACCTTGTGTTCCGAATTTTCCCCTTCCTTTCCCTTTGCTCCTCCTCTAGACAGCAAATAATCCAATATATGTTAAACATGTTCTTCTTCTATACATATTTCCACAAGTAAATAGTGCACAAGAAAAATAAGATCAAAAAGGGAAAAAAAAAATTAGAGTAAAAACAAAAAGCAAGCACACAACAAAAAAGATGAAGAAACTATGTTGTGATCCACATTGTCTGGACAAATTTCAAATGTATTTCTTGTAAACAGTATATTTTAGATTCTACCCTACTACTGTCTTCTGTTTTATGTTTTTGTTCATCCATTCATTTTCTTGCATGTGATGTTAATTGTTTATTTGCCACCATTGTATCTTCTCTCTCCCTCCCTCCCCCCACTCATATCTTCTTACACCTTTCCCTTTCTTTTTCTCCTACTGTCCTTTTTTAGGGGGAAAGGAAGATCTTGAGACAGGAAATACGATCAGCACTAGTTATCCTTAATTGGAGTGTTTTCCTCTCATTCAATCTGGCTTTCTCTTTTTACCTCACTCAACCCCAATTCCTGGTTCTTGTATATTGCTTCTTGTCTTTTAATCTCTCCCCTAAAACTGGTTGGTTTTCCTTGTGTCCCTTCCCTTCCATATAACCCTTCCCCTTTAAAATTGCTCTTTCCCTTTTCTTAACCTAGCTGTTTCACAGTGTAATTTTATATATTTCTAATCCACATTCTGTTTTGTGTATATGTGTTTTTGAGCTTCCTTTGTCCAATTCACATTAGAGTGAGGTTCCTCAAATAGGCATCTGATTCTTAATGTTTCTGTACTCATTTTCTCAAATACTTTTTGTTCTTCTTTCCTGTATTCCTTTTTAAATTCTTTCCCCATAATTTAAAAAACCTCAAAATAGAACTTTGTTTTTTTAAAACCCTCTTTATGACCTTTGAAAATTGTTGATTTCTTCCAATTGTTCACTGAAGAAAACCATATACACCCAGAGAAAGGGAAATGAAATATGGACCACAACGTAACATTTTCATAATCTCTATTGACATTTGCTTGCATTGTGTTGCCTTTCTCTGATTCTTTTTTTTTTCTTGTAGATAGGATTTTTCTTGCATAACTTCTCAAGCATTTCAACATTATTAACATGTAGTGGACTTCCTGCCATCTAGGGGAGGGGAGGGGAAAATTTTACTTAGTATTTTAACATAATTAACATGTAGTGGATATCCTGCCATCTAGGAGAGGGGTGGGGAGTAGGGGGGGAAATTTGTAACAGAAAGCTTTGTAAGGGTTAATGTTAAAGCATTACCCATACATATGTTTTGCAAATAAAAAAAATAAATAATAATTTTTAAAAATGTACTTAGTCTTATAGAGGAATTTATTTTTAATTGTAATTTTATCTTTTGCCTTTCAGAATATTGTATTAGATACATTGTTGGTGGAACTGTGAACGGATCCAACCATTCTGGAGAGCAATTTGGAGCTATGCTCAAAAAGCTGTCAAACTGTGCATACCCTTTGACCCAGCAGTGTTTCTACTGGGCCTATATCCCAAAGAGATCTTAGAGGAGGGAAAGGGACCCACCTGTGCAAGAATGTTTGGGGCAGCCCTTTTTGTAGTGGCTAGAAACTGGAAACTGAAGGGATGCCCATCAATTGGAGAGTGGCTGAATAAATTATGGTATATGAATGTTATGGAATATTATTGTTCTGTAAGAAACGACCAGCAGGATGATTTCAGAGAGGCCTGGAGAGACTTGCATGAACTGATGCTGAGTGAAACGAGCAGAACCAGGAGATCATCATGCACAGCAACAACAGTATTACATGATGATCAATTCTGATGGACATGGCTCTCTGCAATAAAGAATTGTTTCAAACCAGTTCCAGTGGTTCACTGAAGAAAACCATATACACCCAGAAAGAGGGACATGAAATATGGGCCACAACGTAACATTTTCATGATCTCTGTTGACATTTGCTTGCATTGTGTTGCCTTTCTCTGATTCTTTTTTTTTTCTTGTAGATAGGATTTTTCTTGCATAACTTCTCAAGCATTTCAACATTATTAACATGTAGTGGACTTCCTCCCATCTGGGGGAGGGGAGGGGACTGGGGGTAAAATTTGTATTGGAAAGCTTTGTAAAGATCAAGGTTGGGGAACTACCCATACATATGTTATACAAATAAAAAGCTTAAAAAAAAAAGAATATTGTATTAGAAGATTATTACTTTGTAATGGTTATAATGTAATCTTCTATGATCTTAACACTGATCCACGGTACTTCAACACTTTTTCCTGATTATTTGCAATATTTTCTTTCTTTTCTCCAGAAACTTTGGCTTTTGATTAAAACCTTCTTAGGTATATTCAATTTAGGGTGTTTTTTAAAAAGGTTCTGAGGGGTTCTTTCTTTTTTCACTTTTGTTTCCTGGTTCTAATAGATTTATGCAATTTTGTTATGCTTTCTTATTTTTTTTTTAAATTTTATTTTATTTGCAAAACATATGTATGGGTAATTCTTCCACATTAACCCTTACATAGCTTTCTGTTACAAATTTTTCCCCCCAACTCTCCACCCCTCCCCTAGATGGCAGGATATCCACTACATATTAATTATGTTAAAATACTTGACAAATCGAATATATGTATACATATTTCCAAATTTATCATTGTTGTTCAAGAAAAATCGTATCTATACGAAAGACATATCAGATAAAGGAAACACAATGTAAGCAAACATCAATCAAGAGTATGAGAATGTTATGTTGTGGTCCACATTTCACATCCCTCTCTCTGGGTGTATATAGCTTTCTTCAGTGAATAATTGGAAGTGGTTTGAAACATTTCATTGTTGAAGAGAGCCATGTCCATCAGAATTGATCATCATATAGTATTGTTGTTGCCGTGTATAATGATCTCCTGGTTCTGCTCATTTCACTCAGCATCAGTTCATGCAAGTCTCTCCAGGCCTCTCTGAAATCGTCCTGCTGGTCGTTTCTTACAGAGCAATAATATTCGATAATATTCATATACCATAATTTATTCAGCCATTCTCCAATTGATGGGTATCTATTCAGTTTCCAGTTTCTAGCCACTACAAAAAGGGCTGCCACAAACATTCTTGCCCATGTGGGGCCCTTTCCTTCCTTTATGATTTCTTTGGGATATAAGTCCAATAGAAATGCTACTGGGTTAAAGGGTATGCACAGTTTGATCATTTTTTGAGCATAGCTCCAAATTGCTCTCCAGAATGGCTGTATCCGTTCACAGCTCCACCAACTATGCATCAGTGTCCCAGCCTTCTCACATCCCCTCTAACATTCGTCATTAACTTTTCCTGTCATTTTAGCCAATCTGACAGGTGTGTAGTGGTACCTCAGGGTTGTCTTGATTTGCATTTCTCTGATCAATAGTTATTTGGAGCACCTTTTCATATGACTGTAAATAGTTTTAATTTCATCCTCTGAAAATTGTCTGTTCATGTCCTTTGACCATTTATCAATTGGAGAATGGTTTGAATTCTTATAAATATGAGACAATTCTCTATATATCTTAGAGATGAGACCTTTATCAGAACCCTTAAATGTAAAGATGATTTCCCAATTTATTGTTCCCTCCTAATCTTGACTGCATTGGTTTTGTATGTACAAAAACTTTTTGACTTAATCTAGTCAAAGTTATGTATCTGGTTTTCAATTAAGAGTTCCAGTTCTTCTTTGTACATAAATTTATTCCATCTCCATAGGTCTGAGAGGTAATATATTACGTTCCTCTAAATTACTTATAGTATCATTCTTTATATCCAGATCATGAACCCATTTAGATCTTATCTTGGTATGTGGTGTTAGATGTGGGTCAAGCCCTAATTTCTTCCACACTAGTTTCCAATTTTCCCAGCAGTTTTTGCCGAATAGTGAGTACTTATCCCAGAAGCTGGGGTCTTTGGGTTTATCAAAGACTAAATTGCTATAGATATTACTTAGTTTGTCTTGTGATTCTATCCTATGCCACTGATTGACTACTCTATTTCTTAGCCAGTACCAAATGGTTTTGATGACTGCTGCTTTATAATATAGTTTTAGATCTTGGTACAGCAAGGCCACCTTCATCTGCCTTTTTTTTTAATTAATTCTCTTGAAACTCTTGACCTTTTGTTCTTCCAAATGAATTTTGCTACTATTTTTTCTAGATCTGTAAAATAATTTCCTGGGAGTTTGATTGGTATGACACTAAATAAGTAAATTAGTTTAGTTAGTATTGTCATTTTTATTATATTTGCTCGGCCTACCCGTGAGCATTTTAAGTTTTTCCAATTGACTAGGTCTGATTTTATATGTGTGGAGAGTGTTTTGTTGTTTAATTCATATAGTTCCGGACTTTCCCTTGGCAGATAAATTCCCAAATATTTTATACTATCAACCGTTATTTTGAATGGAATTTCTTTTTGTATCTCTTGCTGTTGAACTTTATTGGTAATATATAAAAATGCTGATGATTTATGTGGATTTATTTTGTGTCCTGTAACTTTGCTAAAGTTGTGAATTGTTTCTAGTAGTTTTTTAGTTGTCTTTAGGGTTCTCTAAGTATACCATCATGTCATCTACAAAGAGTGATAATTGGGTTTCCTCATTACCTACTCTAATTTCTTTAATCTCTTTTTCTTCTCTTACTGCCAAAGCTAACATTTCTAAGACAATATTAAATAATAATGGTGACAGTGGGCAGCCTTGTTTCACTCCTGATCCTATTGGGAATTGTTCTAGTTTGACTCCATTACATATGATGCTTGCTGAAGGTTTTAAGTAGATATTACTAATCATTTTAAGGAAAAGCCCATTTATTCCTATACTCTCCAGTGTTTTTTAATAGGAATGGGTGTTGGATTTTATCAAAGGCTTTTTCTGCATCTATTGAGATAATCATATGGTTCTTGTTAATTTTGTTATTAATGTAATTGATTATGCTAATAGTTTTCCTAATATTGAACCAGCCCTGCATTCTTGGTATAAATCCTACTTGGTCATGGTGTATTATCCTGGGGATAACTTTCTGTAATCTCGTTGTTAAAATGTTATTTAAAATTTTTGCATCTATATTCATTAGGGAAATGGGTCTAAAGTTTTCTTTCTCAGTTTTCTCCCTATCTGGTTTAGCTATCAGCACCATATCTGTGTCATAGAAGGAATTTGGTAGTACACCTTCTTTCCCTATTTTTTCAAATAGTTTATATAATATTGGGTTTAATTGTTCTTTGAATGTTTGGTAAAATTCACATGTAAATCCATCTGGCCCTGGAGATTTTTTCTTAGGGAGTTGATTAATAGCTTGTTGTATTTCTTTTTCCAAAATGGGGCTATTTAAATAATTTATTTTCTCTTCTGTTAACCTAGATAATTTATATTTTCGTAGATATTCCTCCATTTCATTTACATTATTAAATATATTGGCATAAAGTTGGGCAAAGAAACTCCTAATTATTAGTCTAATTTCCTCTTCATTGGAGAAAAGTTCTCCCTTGTCGTTTTTAAGACTAACAATTTGATTTTCCTCTTTCCTTTTTCTAGTGAAATTAACTAAAGGCTTATCTATTTTGTTGGTTTTTTCATAAAACCAACTCTTAGTTTTATTTATTAATTCGATAGTTATCTTATTTTCAATTTTATTGATCTCCCCTTTAATTTTCAGAATTTCCAATTTGGTATTTAATTGAGGGTTTTTCATTTGTTCTTTTTCTAGCTTTTTTAATTGTAAGCTCAGTTCATTGATCTTCTCTTTCTCTGTTTTATGCAAGTAAGCATCTAGAGATATAAAATTACCCCTTATAACCGCTTTAGCCATGTCCCACAAATTTTGGTATGTTGTCTCATTGTCATTCTCCTGGATGAAATTATCGATTGTGTCTATAATTTGCTCTTTCACCCAATCATTCTTCAGGATTAGATTATTTAATTTCCAATTAACTTGTGGTCTATTTTCTCCTGGCCTTATATTACATGTGAGTTTTATTGCATGATGATCTGAGAAGGATGCATTTACTATTTCTGCTTTTCTGCATTCGATTTTGAGGTTTTTATGCCCTAACACATGATCAATTTTCATATAAGTTCCATGAACCCCTGAGAAAAAAAGTATACTCCCTTCTATCACCATTCAATTTCCTTCAGAGATCTATCTTACCTAACTTTTCTAGCCTTTTGTTTACCTCCCTAACTTCTTTCTTATTTATTTTGTGACTTGATTTATCTAATTCTGAGAGAGCAAGGTTGAGATCCCCCACTAGTATAGTATTACTGTCTATTTCTCCTTGCATCTCTGTTAGTTTCTCCTTTAGGAATTTGGATGCTGTACCACTTGGTGCATATATGTTTAGTATTGATACGGTATCAATACTCAATCCATCATTGTCTATGGTACCCTTTAATAAAATATAGTTTCCTTTTTTATCTCTCTTAATTTGATCCATTTTTGTTTTAACTTGATCTGAAATAAGGATTGCTACCCCTGCCTTTCTTTGTTCACTTGAAGCATAAAAGATTCTGCTCCAGCCCTTTACCTTCACTCTGTATGTATCTCTATGTTTTAGATGTGTTTTTTGTAAGCAACATATTGTAGGATTCTGGCTTTTAATCCAGTCTGCTACCTGCTTCTGTTTTATGGGAGAGTTCATCCTGTTCACATTCACAGTTAAAATAACTATATCTGTATTCCCTGCCATCTTATTTACCCAGAGTTATGATTTTCTCTTCCCTTTATATAATTGTCTTTTCCCCTCTCTCCCTTCCCCACCCAGTTCTTTATTTTTGATGACCACCTCCCTCTAACAGTCCTCCCCCCTTTAAAACCCCTTCCTCCCCTTTATACTTTTCCCCTCATCCTTCTATTAGTCTATCCCTTTCCTTTCCTCCTTTCCCTCCCCCTTTCCCACAAGGAGGGTCAGGCCTTTCTTTGAAGCCAAATGTGTCTGATATACTCTCTTAGAGTCCAATCTAATGAGAGTAAGGTTTACACAATACTCATCACCCTCCCTCCTTTCCCTCAATTATATTAGATCTTCTATGTCTCTTTATGAGATTTTGCCTTAATTTACCTCTTTTATTTTTACTTTATTTTGCCTCCTTTCCCCCCCCCTTTTTTTTCAGTATGGTATCCCTTCCACCTCTAATTTCTTTTCCATTATTATCAAAGAAAAATCTATTTATGCCCCCATTATTTAAGGATACCTATAGTAGAAATATAGTTCTCAAGAGTTCTTTCCTTTTTACCTTTTTATGCTTTTCTTGAGTTCTGTATTTGGAGGTCAGATTTTTTGTTCAGATCTGGTCTTTTCATTAGAAATAGGTGAAATTCTCCTGTATCATTGAATGACCATCTTCTTCCCTGGAAGATGATGCTCAGTCTAGCTGGATAACTTATTCTTGGCTGTAATCCAAGTTCTTTTGCCTTTCAGAATATCTGATTCCAGGCCCTTCGATCCTTTAATGTGGAAGCTGACAGATCTTGTGTAATTCTAATGACAGTTCCTCAGTATTTGAACTGTTTCTTTCTAGCTGCTTGCAATATCCTTTCCTTGGTGCAATAGTCCTGAAATTTGGCCACGATATTCCTTGGGGTTTTAATTTTGGGGTCTCTTTCAGGAGGTGATCGGTGAATTCTTTCAATGCCAATTTTGCCTTCTGATTCTAAAACATCAGGGCAATTCTCATGATTTCCTGGAAGATAGCATCAAGGTTCTTTTTTTCATCGTGGTTTTCAGGGAGAACAATAATCCTTAGATTGTCTCTCCTGGATCTGTTTTCCAAGTCAGTTGTTTTTCCTAGGAGATATTTTATATGTTCTTCTATTTTTTTCATTTTTTTTTGTTTTTCTTTGACTGATTTTTGAAGTCTTATTGAGTCATTTACTTCTATTTGTTCAATTTTAATTTTTAAAGTATTATTTCCTTCAGTTATCTTTTTTAGCTCCTTTTTTAGCTGGCCAATTGAATTTCTTGGTTCAATGCATTCTTTTTCCATTTTGTCCATTTTATTTTTCAGTGAATTGATGATTTTTTCCAATTCACTATTTTTATTTTCCAGTGAATTGGTGATTTTTTCCAATTCACCAATTTTGTTTTTCAGTGAATTGTCTTCTCTTTCCAATTCACCAGTCCTGTTTTCCAGTTTTTGATCTCTCTCTTGCATTGATGTCAATTTATTTCCCCATTCTTCTTCTAGCTCTCTTTTGAGATTCTTTATGCAATCTTCCAGGTAAGCCTTCTGAAAAGGAGACCAGCTTAAGTCTGCCTTTGTAGCTTCATCTGGGATTGTTTTCAGAATCTCACGATCTGGGGACTGCCCTACTTTCTCTCTGTAGAAGCTGTCTATGGTGAGAGCTCTCTTCTGCTTCTTACTCATGGTTTTCAGCTGAGGTATCAGTCAGCAGGGAATACTGCCGCAGTTTCAATTTGCCCTGGGGCAGTTTGCTGAGTTGACTTCTGTTCTGAGGCTGGGCAGCTAAATCCGCACTAGGACCACGCTTTCAGCTGATCTCAATCCACCCTTTACCAAAGGCAGATCTGCCAAACCACCTGCCGGCAAGTAGATCAAAGTAGCCCAGTTGTCTCCCAGGGACTTCCTGGGTGCCTAAAATCCCCGATCGGACTTTTGCCCCGGGCGCACTGGTGTCTGATCATGGCCAGCAGCCAATTCCCCTGAGGCTATCCTTCTGTGGAGTTTTTTCAAAATAGATTTTTGATAGAAGTGCGTTGTAGTCCAAGTGTTTGGTGGAGCCCTCACTCCAGAACCAGTTCGGAGGCTCAATTTGTCTGGGTCTGAGGGAAGGTCTCAGGAGCTCACAGAGAACGCTGTCTGCAGTTTGCCATCTTGGCTCTGCTCCCTTGTTATGCTTTCTTAAAATAAAGTATCTGTGTTTTTTTTGTTTGCTTTCCTTTACCTGTTTTCTGCGTCCATCATTTTTCATAGTGGTTATTTTATATTTTCTTGTATTTTTTTCAATCTTTTGATTTTGTCTTAGTATTTCTTCTCTCATAATGTCATTTAAGTTATGTTTGTTCTATTCTCATTGTCATGGGAGTTGACCACTAAGTATGAGCAAGATATTTTAGCTTCTCTTCTAAACTGTTTATTTTCTTTCCATTTATCCCCTTTATAGAATTCTTATTTCTCTTTGTTTGTTGTATGTACTTTTATAGAGTTTGTGGGCAAGCCTTTTTTCCCCCTCTGAATTTCACTTATGTTTCTTCGTTATATTATATCTCTATTTCTTTTGTTTAATTAAATTTACAGTCTTAGTTTCTGGTTTGGGACTTTCTTATAAGGCTACATTCATTTCTTCCATTTACTTTTAGATGTAGTTGTCCTGCCCTTTCTTTGATTTTTAATGCTTTTGTCACTGGGGACTTCCATCTTCTACATATTCTGTGTGTTGCTATGTTTCAAGTTGCTCTGAGTACTCCTCAGACAGGTTTACCTGAGCTGACCTTGACTTCCCTGCTAGGAGGACCCTTTTCTTATTGCAGTCATGCCTCTGACTACACTTTCCTGTATTCCTGAACTTCATGGAGAAGATTTTTGTTGTTTTTTCTATCAAAAACAATATTAGATTGGCAGTCTTTGGAAAAAAAAATTTTCCAGAGGTAAGCTCAACTCCTCTATGCCCTTTCACATTAACATTTTAATTATAAATCTAATTATGCTTTTTTAAAATTATTAATTAATATCAATAAAAAGGAGAAAAATGTGTACATTTCTTCAAAACAATTTCTGTCCCCCCTCCTTTTTGCTCTTAGTTCTGGTGACTATATATGGAAAGAATTTTTTCACTGTTTTGGAATTCTATACTTTAAGGGTTTAATTAATGAGAAATGAAAAATAGTAATTTCATATTCGTTCTTATGCAGATAAAACACTTTTGTGAAAAGTAGTGTCTTTTCTACTAGATAATAAACTCCTTCAACACAGTGACTCTAATTTTCATCTTTGTAATCTCAGCACTAAGCACATAGAGGAGCTTAATAAATGCGTTCATTTGATTTGAAATAAATTATTTGACTTTATTTAAATTTTATTTCTGAGACTGCTGTTTTCTCTCTAGTATCCATGTAGTCCTTCATATGAAGAGGGTGCTTAATGAGTATTTGATGAGTAAACAAATGAAACCTTACTTCAGTGAAGTCTTTAGAAAGATTTAAAGTCAGAAACCCTATGCTAACTCTGCCACTTGACTTCCCTAGGAATCAAATAAATTATTTGAAAAGGAGATATTTGAAATAGATCATTTGCTGGATCTACTCATGCTCCAAATATTTAATAACTTAATAGTTAATAACATATGTGATCATCAGTTAACAGATCTATTCAGTTATGAGATTAAGATCCCTGTTAGCACTAAAAATAGGTGGTTTGATTATATTTTATGCTTCATTTTGCCATATCTGTGTATGTATTTGTGAGTATGGGAGTGGTTAATCATATTCTTTTCTTATACATTTTTATTGCTCTTATTCTTATACCTTTTGATCCTATTTCTTGAGACTTATAATGATAACCTCTAAAGAATGTCATTTCTCTAGTAGCTAACACTACTACTTGTCATAGTAGATAATATAAGATGGCAATCATTCATTAGGACATGCTTGAAAAACAATTTTCTTTGGTATGTCTTTTTTCAGGTTTAAAGGAACCATTGCCATCCTTGAAATTGAACTCCCATCACTGCATCAAAGTCCCCTGTCTATCTCCCTCCCCCCATCTCCCCACCACCGCCTTGTTTTTATGCCACAATAAGGTGTCCTGGAGCACTATGACAGTTTTATTCTGGTATACTTAATGCTTTTTGTTAAGATCTTTTGTTCTGCATGGTTTATTTTCAAAGTTCTTTCCTTTTTTTTTTTTTTTTTTTTTTTTTACTTAGTTTCTTTTCTTACTTTCCCCTTCCTCTTCCTTTCCACTGTGCTGTTATTTCTTGGATTTGCCAAGGCAAATGCAAGGGTCTTATTTCATTTTTTACTTAATTTTTTCAAATGTATTTTCTTCACAATTTAGGTTTTTACTAGGCTACTTTATATTCTCACTGGTTTGTTTTCTTTAATTTTCCACCAATAGATTTCAATAATTTTATTTTACTACTTGTATTTATAATCTCTATTACCTCATTTAATGATTTGAGAAACAAATACTGAATATGGAATTCTAAGACACTGAGTTTGTTAGCTTGCTCTAATAAATACTCCAAGAAACTTCATCTTGGTCTTCTCTATTGGTGATTTTTCTTTTGGTCCTACCTAGCTGTTCTTTCTTTTATAAGAAAAAAGTAGCACCTGCAGCAGTGGGTTTTGGTTCTTGTGGTAAGATTTTAAAATGTCTTTTAAATACAGAATTAGATAGTAGCTTTAAAAGTACTGCATAGCACTTTTGTATCTGACTAACTTGTGCTTAGTTAAATGCTTTACTGCACATTATAACATACTTGAATCAGCTCATCTGTTAAAGCAGTTGTCAGAAAAATATGGGCCAGCATGGTAGAATGTATTAGCCCAATACATTGTCTCCATTTTATTATGAAGCTGCTGAGGAAGCTGTGATATACAGCACTGTCATTACAGATCTATTGTTAGGACGGTTCCACAGTCTTCTCTGCACTGCCATTAATTTATAGCAGTAAACAATATGTAGTCCTCCGACTGCAGCAAAGCAGAATCTTTTAATGAGGTGGATGTTATTACCACAATAAATCAGTGCATTCGTGTAATGTATAATTCAATGTGTGTATTCCCACTGTAACTTCTCTGAGTAAGCTGATAGTGTATCATTGTCAGTGCACAGCTCCGCAGAGCTGCCTTCTTTTTGTTGTTGTTGTTTTTAAGCCTTCTTTTATTTGGAGACTTTTTTTATAGCTTGCAAATAAATGTGGCATGCCTTGATAGTTGTCATATAGAAGTAGGTAGACTTCAGAAACCAACTATAAGAATAACAGCCAAAATCAATACTGTGGGTTCTACTTGCATACATCTCTCTCTGCATGATACCATTTTTTTTAAAAGCTAGTGAAATCAATCCTAATTGGTTTTAGCATTATATTCCAGAAACGTAATTCTATAACTATTGATTTGGGGTGTTCTCATTTGGAAAGTAATAAAAATAGAAGCAGATAAAGTGTATACTTAAAATGCTGCAGTCATTCAAAGAAGTATTGATTCTATTTTTAATTTATATAATTTATCTTTAAATGATTTAATTTCTTCCTTTTTTCCCTCTTACCATGGCTGTCTTCAGGGAGAATAACTAAAATACATTTTTAAATGGTTTTGTAACAAAGAAAGGAGTTCTTGGAGTCAGTTTCATTTTTAACTAGAATAAATTTACTAAATCAGATATCCCTTTGTAGAGAAACCAAATTTTAGAAGGGTTGCATTTCAAATTAATGAACTTTGACAAATAGTTATCCACGTGAAATGTTTTCCTTTTTTGCTAAATCAAAAAAAATTTAGCATTTAGTAAGATAGTATTGATTTGTCAACCAAGGATATTATTTGAGCCAGAAATGTATTTGTAGCACAAGTACCAAAAAGAAGTACATATAGCTTAATAAGGAATGAAAATAACCAAAATAATATATTATGTAATCTTAACTTAAAATTCTTATGAATAAAAAATTCTTTTAAATATTTCATCAGGCACAACTTATATCATATTTTCTATTGAATACATATATATAAAATAAATTTACATTTATCCAAAAAAATACTTTGTGAAATTTTGGTGAATTATATAATTGCCCATTAATTTTTCTTTTTTTCCCCCTTAACTAGGGATGAGAAATTAATATAACTTACTAAAAAAATGCAAAACCAGTTTCTCAAAGTCTTAATAAGTGAGACAGTTTTAGGTGTTGAAGATGTATCATTGAATTGATACTCCATATTGTGAATAAAAAGTAAAAGATTTTCTGGAAAGCAGTCTTGTGAGAATGCATTTTAAATTTCAAGTTATTATTTCAATGCATTATTTTTCAGTTTTCAGTGGTAACATGTCATAAATTGTTTCACTTTTGAATATTTCAGGCAGAACTATTTTAAGTATTGATTTGTCTAGCAACTAGAACTGGTGATTATAAGTTACCTGACATTAATAGAAATTTCCAGTTACCTCTTAATCCTTTCCTTCTTTCCGGTTCCCTTCTTTCAAATACTTGCTCTCATCCTGCTGTCAGATTCTTTTATATATCAGTCTGCCACCTTTCCAAAAATCCCAGGTACTCTAACTTTAAATTCTGGGTTCTAATTGCTGATAAAATGGGATTTTATAGGTATTTTCTAAGTATTGTACTGCCAGTGCTCACCTAGTATATTTCTACCTTTGGCTTGCGAGGAGTTGATTTAGCAGACTGAGACACTATGTTTAAGAGATAATAATCTTATCAAGAATTAACAGTGGCCTCTTACTGTTTACTTGATTCTTACACCTGCTTGGAAGTATTTTTTTTTTTTTTACTGAATGCAATAACATTTTGACTCAAACATCATGTATTTTGTTTTAAGTCACTTTAATACATGCTAATGGTATTACCTTCAAAGACAGAAAAGCATAAAAAATGTTTATATTTATGTCTTTTTTGTTTATTTTAATTGGCAGCCCATAGGAGCTCTAAATCCCAAAAGAGCAGCATTCTTTGCAGAGCGTTATGAATCATGGGAAGATGACCAAGTTCCAAAGTTCCACTATGGCACGCATTACTCAACTGCAAGCTTTGTTCTTGCCTGGTTGTTAAGAATGGTGAGTCAAATTTGACTAATAATTTTTAATAGATAAGTTTGATGTTACAAAGTGAAATTGATATTTTGAAATAATGACTAGTCTTTATTTAATATCTTTTAAAGATTACTAAGATGAATTATAGCCTTATTTGAAGGATGGTAGCTTTTGTCACATTTTATTAAAAATGTTTCAGTAGAATTTTTTAAGTCATATTTTAATCTTGGATTTTCTGCTGTCGTAACAATTTTGTTTAACCAGATATTTCATATATTAGCAGATTTTAAATTCTTAGGAGGATTACTTTCACTTATGATATTAAAGTGATAAGCACTGAAAAAAGTTTAAGATGATGATATGTTGATACATTTTGTTAATCTAATTGTCCCAAAAGGAATTGTGGTATTTCTGTAGTTGGAATTGTTTGTGCCATCTATTGATAATGTATTGGCTTAACAGGAAATGTTGCTGTACATTGAAAGGTGATTCATCCTACAGAAAGTAATTTCTTTGGGAAAGCATTAGCAGCACATCATTAATTAAAGCTTGTTAGAATGGTACAGGCAGACATAAATCCTAGAAGTAATTTATAGTGCTTAGCTAATTTCAAGCAATTATCTACTAATATGTGTTTAAGTGTTCTTTAACTAAGAGGAGGCTTTTAAATCTTTTAAACATTTTTCTTTTCTTAATCATAAATTAAATATTGAGCAGTAGGAAAAGAAAAATTACAAGTTGGAATTTTTCTTTGTACCATGAAATCCAAATATCCCAATTTTTGGCTATACATCATAGTATAATATTTTTAGGTTAAAAAAATTGTTTTGGGAAAAAAAGTTGCAAATGAAATATTTCAAAATATTTATTCCAGTTTAAGTTAATATACTGAAATCATTTTAATGACTTCAATTTTACTGGATTTTAATTATTTCCTGGATTTATTTTAAAAATACTGACAATGCATGGGGCAGCTAGGTGGTGTAGTGGATAGAGCACCAGCCCTGAAGTCAGGAAGACCTGAGTTCAAATTTGTTCTCAGACACGTAACAGCTGTGTGACCCTGAGCAAGTTACTTAACCCCAATTGCCTCAGCAAAAAAAAAAAAAAAAATACTGACAATGCGTATTAATCTATAAAGACTATTTTAAGAAATTGTTCTTAGGACATCATTTGGGGCTTCATTGTTATTGATTTTTTAAAATAATTTTGTATATTCTTAGGAGCCATTTACAACTTATTTCCTAAATTTGCAAGGCGGGAAATTTGATCATGCAGATAGAACTTTTTCATCTGTTTCAAGAGCATGGCGTAACAGTCAACGTGATACATCTGATATCAAGGTAAATATAAACTTTCATTGATCATTTATTGTTAGTAGAATAAATATTATTATAAGTAATTTTTTTTTAAAAATGGAAAGAATTGTTTTTCTCTGCCCTATGTAACAAAACTTAAATGAATCCTATTATATAATTCTGCTGTTGCTATAACAGTGAATGAGACTTCATTCAGAAATTATCTGTACTTTGTTTTCCAGTATAATTTTGGTTGTTGCCAATACTTTTTTCCTTTTAATATGTTTGTTTTGGAAAACTTGAAATTGTCATTCCTCTCTCCCTCTTGTATTATTCCTCTCCTCTGTTTATGTTTATTTATAACATTAAATGGGATTCTAAATTTAAAACATTAATTAACATATAGATTTACTTTGTGGAAACAGCCTTCATGAACTCTGTTTTTGGGTTTTATAGGTCTCTGACTTCACCCTTTTGCCAATATTTTTTTTCCTTCTTTGCTCTTGGTTCCAAGAATTTCTTTTTTTTTTTTTTGATATAGCATTTAAAATTCTTTTTTTAAAATTTTATTAATACTTTTTATTTGCAAAACATATGTATGGGTAATTCTTCAACATTAACCCTTACAAAGCTTTCTGTTACAAATTTTTCCCCCCTACTCCCCACCCCTCCCCTAGATGGAAGGATATCCAATACATGTTAATTATGTTAAAATACTTAAGAAATCGAATATATGTATACTTATTTCCACACATTATTTTTGTGCAGAAGGTTCCAAGAATTTCAACGTAACTTCTTTCTATTGTTTCCCTTTTCATTGAGAAGTCTGCTGTGGTTCATAGATTTGAATGAATAAAGTTTCACAATACACACACACACACACACACAGAGCAGAAGTTCAGACAATAGTCTGATCATTTTTTTAACAATACAATAATTTTTATTTCTTTTTTAAAAATTTAATATTGTTTATTTTTTTTTACATTTTAAGTTTTGAACTCTCTCCTTTCTCATCTTGTATTAAAGAAGGCTGACCACTGTTTGATTACATGTGTGTGCTTATATATATGTGTTTCTATATATGTATGTATATATATATACACATACCGTGTATATGCATACCTGTATACATGTACATGTATTATATGCATGCTTTGCATATATCTGTTTATATGCAAGTAGAGCCATGTAAAACATACAAGTACATTTTTATTTATCAATTCTTTCCCTAGAGGTTCTTTTTAGTTGAGTCGAATATTTATAATATTCATAATAATTAAATTGTTCACATTTATTCTTAAAGCAATATTGTTGTTACTATATACAGCTTTCTTTTTATTCTGATCATTTCATCCTTTGTAATTTCATGTATTTCCATATTTTTCTAAAATCAGTTTCTTATCATTTCTTAAAACATAATAATATTACATCACAATCATATACTAGAATTTGTTTAGCCATTCTTTAATTTATGGCCATCCCCTTCTGCTTCCAGTTTTTTGCCCCCATGAAAAGAGCTCCTATAAATATTTTAGAACATATAGGTTCTTTTCCTTTTTGCCTATTGATCTGGGAAACAGATACTGCTAGATCAAAAGGTATACATAGTTTAAATATCAGATTATTCTTAGTGAATTATGAATTGCTATCCCTTTTGCCTGTTTCTACTTTTAAAAGTAGTGTATACTGATAATTAAAGTAGAATTCAATGCTTACCCTTAAATCTTTACTTGTATAAAGTTTTTGTTTTGCATAAACTATACTTCACAGAAATACAGAAATCCATTGCCCTGCCTGAGGAGGGGATGGTGCAATGGTTTGATATAGTTAATATTTATAATAGAGGAGGAAAAAACAATTGGCAGATTTGTTGATTGAGCTTTTGTTATACTTTTCAAAGCTTTAATTTGTCTAATTAGACCTTTGCTTTTGCTTTCATCAGAGGGACTATTATATAGCAATAATTGAAAAGTGTGACATCTTGGTATAAATTTTAAAGTTAGTAAAATTCACATGTCTTTTTACAAATGTTCCTCTTTATGAAGGACCTATAACCAGATACAACTTCTTAAGTAAATAGCCTGTGTAATATAAATATAGTTAGATAGATAATTTGTAGATCTTTCTTTCCTGTTGTATAATTGCCACAATACTTTTCTTTAACTTTCACTTCTTTTTTTTTTTTTTTTTGAATTTCTTAAAGCTTTTTATTTGTATAACATATGTATGGGTAGTTCCCCAGCATTGATCTTTACAAAGCTTTCCATTACAAATTTTACCCCCAGTCCCTTCCCCTCCCCTAGATGGCAGGAAGTCCACTACATGTTAATAATGTTGAAATGCTTGACAAGTTATGCAAGAAAAATCCTATCTACAAGAAAAAAAGAAAATCAGAGAAAGGCAACACAATGCAAGCAAATGTCAATAGAGATCATGAAAATGTTACGTTGTGGTCCATATTACATATCCCTCTCTCAGGGTGTATATGGTTTTCTTCAGTGAACAATTGGAACTGGTTTGAGACAATTCTTTGTTGCAGAGAGCCATGTCCATCAGAATTGATCATCATGTAATACTGTTGTTGCTGTGTATGATGATCTCCTGGTTCTGCTCGTTTCACTCAGCATCAGTTCATGCAAGTCTCTCCAGGCCTCTCTGAAATCTTCCTGCTGGTCGTTTCTTACAGAACAATAATATTCCATAACATTCATGTACCATAATTTATTCAGCCACTCTCCAATTGATGGGCATCCCTTCAGTTTCCAGTTTCTAGCCACTACAAAAAGGGCTGCCACAAACATTCTTGCACATGTGGGTCCCTTTCCCTCCTCTAAGATCTCTTTGGGATATAGGCCCAGTAGAAACACTGCTGGGTCAAAGGGTATGCACAGTTTGACAGCTTTTTGAGCATAGCTCCAAATTGCTCTCCAGAATGGTTGGATCCGTTCACAGTTCCACCAACAATGTATTAATGTCCCAGTTTTCCCACATCCCCTCCAACATTCATCGTTATCATTTCCTGTCATTTTAGCCAATCTGACAGGGGTGTAGTGGTACCTTAGAGTTGTCTTAATTTGCATTTTTCTGATCAATAGTGATTTGGAGCAACTTTTCATATGACTAGAGATGGTAACTTTCACTTCTAAAGTAAGGAACTACTACTTTCACTTTTAGTAAAACAGAATTGGACAAATGTACTTATGTCTTCCTCCAAAATCTTAGCCAACTTTTCCCAGGATTCTTGTCCCATTGATCAATCAAGTCTTGCCTATTAACCTTTTTTAATTCAAAAAAAAAATTTATTCCCTACCCTAAATTTACTGTAAGGTCTTTGAGCCAGGTCCCATTTTATATTTATATCCTTAGTGCTTTATACAGTGTATTATGGGCCCTTAATAAAGATTTGCTAATTAATTGATTGATTTAGAACTTGAGAGGCTATTTGATTGATGGAATTTTTCCTTCCTCTTTGCAGACCATAAGCCAACCATGACTTCTCATTGTTTGTAATTCTTGTCTCCATTCTACTCTAGGAAATCCAGAGATGGCCTGCCCAATATGCTGAAAATCTTTCGCTAGGTCTTTGCATTTCATGGTACCCATTGAACATTTACATATTCACACATGATTAGCAAATCTTGCTTTGATTGTACAGTTTTTCAGTGATATTTTTATATTATTTCTTGAATATAGGTCATTATTAAAAGTGTGCTACAGATTATTTGCATAAACTGCTGTTTTCCCATTTCCTTTTGAGTCACCCAGAACTTTGTCTCCTCAAGTAGCATAGTCTTATAATTTGTAGCTTCCCATTGCTACATGAACATTTGTCTTGAAAAGCTAGTCTTTGTCTTGTGGAGCAACTTGAGATTTTAAAAATTAACAAAAACAATATTCTTTTATCAAATAAAATACAGGCCTGTCTAGTTCTAGGTCCAACTTATTTGCAGTATTTGTGTTGTATTTGACTCAATGGCATGGACTTATGTATAGTTCATGTCATTGCTCAGACAATAGATATTAAAATTTTTTAATCCATCTAGTTCTTTTCAAATGGATTGTCAGATAAAACTCATTTAAATAATTATGAATCTTCTAGGAATATTCAGAATCTTCAGGGGTTTGTTGCATCCAGATCTATTTTATACCTTGCTTGACATTAAAAATAAGAAAATCATTAGATAAAGTTATCTTTCTCTTTTTATTAATCAAGAAATATTGTAGAGTCTTAACATATTCATGAGGAACTCTTTGTGAGAGGAGTCTTTAAGACTTTTTTGCCTTAATGAATTATAATTTAAAAATGTGATGGAGTCTGATATTTTTTATGTCTCATTCAAGTGTCTTTATGTAAAATATAATTTATAAAAACCAGCCATTATCCTTTTCCTGTTTTTGGTAAACATGCTTGTGTATATAATATAATATAATATAATATAATATAATATAATATAATATAATATAGCATAGCATGATAGTTTACAGACATACAAATATACATATATATCTAGTGAGAAAGTAGACATATAGAATTGCCTTTTTTGGAGACATTAATATCATTGGCAATTTCTAATTTTGTGACTCCCCATCCTTGAGAACATCCTTCAAGACTTTTATGATTATGTCCTGCCCACTTTGACTTTTTACTTGGTCTGGCCTGACTACCTTTTCTGACTTAATCTTTCTAAGCATCATTTTTTTTCCCAATTCACATAGCTTATCAGGGATTCACATTTGTTCTGTTTTTTTGTTTGTTGTTTATGTATTTTTGCTGGTTTGGAAGGTGCTACTATTTATAATCTTCTACTGTTTTTAGAAAGATTTCTATTCTAAATCAGCCTTACCCTTAACTACCCTCTCTCTCTCTCTCTCTCTCTCTCTCTCTCTCTCTCTCTCTCTCTCACAAGGAGATCAAGTATTTGCTGTTTAAAGTTGTCTCTAGACTTTTATGGTTTTGTTGTGGCATTTGTTTTACATTGGTTAAAAGGAGTGATAAAAGTCATTGTTTGCCTTTTTTGACTTCTCACCTCTACCTCTTAGAATTCTTTGAAAATTCAGGTCAAGTATCAGCTTCTGCATAAAGTCTTCCCTGATTCCTCTCCCCTGCCTCACACTCCTAACTTCCCCAGGTGGAATTGTTCACTCAACAGAAACCACCTTGTATTTATTTTGTATATGTCTTGTATACAAATGTGTGGCATTCCCCTCATTCTCCAACTCCAATAGAATGAAAGGCATTGGAGGACAGCAATTGTTTAATTTCTCTCACTGTATACCCAGATATACTCAGAGGCTATATACCTGAAACATGTGTGGCACATAATATGTTTTTGTTGATTCATTTTTCACTTCTCAATTATATTAATACATTTGAAAATATCTGATTGAAGCTATCCCAGTGCTATCTCCTAATTCTACTTTCCTTTTAATATGATGATGATCCTGATTCAAAAGGGATTCCTACATCAGTAACCTTTTGTTTCTTAGTTATTAAAGTGGAGGCTTTTATATTGGGAGTTGTTATTTGGTGTTTTCTTCTATAAGACAGTTTCTATACAAATACACACACATACATATGTGTATTTGTTTATCCCCTGAGTAATCTATAAGTCTCGGAAGTTTTTTGTTTCTCAATCATCAGACATACTTTTTTTTCTTTTTTCTTTTTTTATTTATTAAAACTTTTTATTTGCAAAACATATGTATGGGTAATTCCTCAACATTAACCCTTACAAAGCTTTCTACAATTTCCCCCCCCCCCTACTCTCCACCCCTCCCCTAGATGGCAGTCTATCCACTACATGTTAATTATGTTAAAATACTTGACACATCAAATATATGTGTACATATTTCCACACTTATCGTTTTTGTGCAAGAAAAATCGTATCTACAAGAAAGAAAAATCAGAGAAAGGAAACACAATGCAAGCAAACATCAATAGAGAGCATGAAAATGTTATGTTGTGGTCCATATTTCATATCCCTCTCTCTGGGTGTATATGGCTTTCTTCACTGAAAATTGGAATTGGTTTGAAATATTTCATTGTTGAAGAGAGGCACAGACATACTTTTTTTCTACCATCTTCCTCTGATCCTATCTCACATTAAAATCATCAAGCTTCAAAGTACATGTTAACTTGGTTTGGAGGATTTTTTCAAGCTCTGAATAGAATTTTTCTACATTTTCACTCTCTGAAACAGATATTGGAACTTAGGTTGCAATTACCTTCATGGTCAACTTTTTACTTATATCTGTCTTAACGTTGGAAAATGAATTAACTAATCAGCCTATTTTGGCATGTCTGCACACAGACACACACACTCACTCACTCCTGTATTTGTTTTTTAATGATAATCTATGGACATCCTTATTTTCTCTATGGAAAGAATATAAATGTTAGCATAGTTTCAGTTCTTTCAATAGTATGTATTTTGTTGGTCTTTGTTCACAGATCTCTCACATTTAGAGAACCTATAGTTGAATTGACTAAAAGTGTCTGATTCTTAGCTCCCTCTGTCCAGACTACTAATACTCTTCTAGGACTGAAAGTCATTTTTAATTTTTTTTTCTTTGATTGTTGAAGCCAGAGAATTTAATCATAAGAATATGACCTATCTGAAAATTACAAGGCCTTTCATTTTTATCTAGGCTAGTCCTAGTTTCTCCTCCATACTCAAAACCTTTCCGAATGATGGAATCTGGCAGCATTTATATTTCATAAACTTTCCACATCCAAATTTCTTCCTTGTCACAGTGAAATAGTGATGGAAGATTGTTTTTAGTATAGTATATATTCTTCAGAATTGTTTAAATACTACCATATAAAAATAAGATAATTTTTTTGTTAAAAATTTCCAAAAGTGAAGGAAATTGGTAATCTAATAGACTTTTTAGTGTTTACCTTCCTTTTTTTTTCTGAGAAAATTCTTTACTTTGCTTTTTAAGTGTCTCCAATTCTATCATCCTAGTTCTCATCCAAAATCTACCTTTATTTGTGAGTAAAGGGCAAGAGTTACCTACATAGGCATTTCTAACAAATAAAGACAGAGGATGTGAATTACATTCATTTCAAAGGGAAAAAAATACACTTTTCGTTTTACTGAAGTAGTCCTTCCATGGTAACATGATTTACTATTATTGGAACCTAGAAGTCCCTCTCTGTTTCCTTTCTGCCTTGAAGCTTCCAACTCCTGTCTAGCAAGACTGTATTTTAACAACCAGTAATGTATTTCAGTCGACCTGAGGAATCAGAGGGAATATGTCAAACAAGTGCCCTCTTGGTTCAGATATGAGACATACCTTGAGTATCATTCTCACTTCCCAGGCTAGCTTTCTAGCAGTGTGAACAAAGATGCTTTCATTCTGTTTATATATTAACATTAATTTCTCCAAAGTATTTGTCATGTAGTTGTGAAGTGAAAGGCCAGTACCAACAAGAAGTCTTGAGGGGACTGCATTAAAAAGTGACACAATTGTCTTTGAGAACTATTACTTTTTTTTTAATTTCTTTTAATTCCCAGGTGACCTAATTCAAATAGAAAAAATCATTCATGATAGGCCCTGCAGCACAATGTTGAAGGCTCTGTTCTGTCTTAATCCTAAATAATTCTAAAGGAAAAAGTCTTAGTAGACAAATACAGGCCTAAACCATCCAACACAATTTATTATCAGCTGTGTATTTGAAGGTCTCCCAACATGGATATTTTACAGCCTATCTTTGGGAGGAGTTTGTTGTAGAGTTCAACTACTCATACCTCTGATTACAGAATCCTATCATTGGAATATAGTTTTCTACCCCTTACTAATAAAGTATTCTTCTCTGCAATGTCCTGAAAAAGTGGCTTTCCAACTTTAGGTTTAGTACTTTAGTAATGAGAAGTCGTTAGCTTTTTTTTTTTTTTTTTTTTTTTTTTGCCAACTAGAATTATTGTCAGAAAGACTTCGTGTTTAACCAAATTCTCTCAATAAAATGTGTTCATTTCCCCCTTTTCAGTCACTTGGGAAGATAGAAATAAATAAACCTTTCTTTTCTGGCCATTGAATTATGAGTATATTCTTAGCATAGCTAAGCCATTGTCATTATCACTAACACCAAAAAAATTTACCATTTACTTATAAAGTCACTTTCTGAGTGTTTTTAAAACTATTTAATTTTTCCCAATTACATGTAAAAACAATTTTTAACATTCATTTTTTAAAATGTTAAGTTCCAAGTTCTCTTCCTCCTTCCTTTCCCTGGCTCCTCATTGAAAAGGCAGGCAATATGTTATAGATTATACATATACAGTGATGCAGAACATATTTCTGTATTAGTCATATTGTAAAAGAAAACTTAGACTCCTGACCTCCCTAAAAAATGTTTAAATATCTATGTTCATATTCCACAGTTATTTCTTCGGAGGTGGATAGCATTTTTCATCATAAGTCTTTGGGAATTATCTTGGATCATTGTATTGCCAAGAATAGCTAAATCATTGACGGTCATTAAACAATATTGCTGTTACTGTGTACAGCGTTCTCCTGGTTCTCCTTGTTTCACTTGGTATTAATTCATATAAGTCTTTCTAGGATTTTTTTTAAACATCTTGCTTATCATTTCTTTGAGCACAATAGTATATTCCATTATAGTCATGTACCACAACTAAAAAAAACTATTCCAAAATTGATGGGCATCCCCTTAGTTTCCATTTCTTTGCTACCACAAAAAAAAAATGCTGCTGTAAATATTTTTGCCCATATTAGCCTTTTTTGTTTTTAATTTTTTTCTTTTTTTGAGTTAATGGTAGTATTTCTGGATCAAAGGATATCTGTAGTTTTATAGTCCTTTGGTCAGAATTCTAAATCGCTCTCCAGAATGGTTGAATCTGTTCACAATTCTGCCAACAACTATGGATCAATTTTTTTACATTCTCTCCAATATATGTGATTTTCTTATCAACCAGTCTTATAGGTGTGAGGTCACACTTCTCTAATTATTAATGATTTAATATATTTTTTTCATGACTATAGATAGTTTTGATTACTTCATGTGAAAATTGCCTGTTCATGTCCTTTGACCATTTATAAATTGGGGAATGATTTGAATTCTTATAAATTTGTCTCATTTCTCTATTTGAGAAATGAGGCCTTTATCAGAGATATTTGCTATAAAATTTTTTCATTGTTAGGATTATCACCTTATTTCCTTCATCCTATTTCCTCCCTCTTTTCACCATGTTCATCCTGAAAACTGCTTTATTTTTGACTGTTACATCCCCACAACCCATGTTCCTTCGATCAGCACTACCCTCCTTTCTCTTCTTCTTCCTTTCTTTCTTGTAGGGCATGATAGATTTCTATATTCAACATTATATAGATTATATAGATACATGTATCTATATAATGTATCATTTCCTCTGAGAAAATTCCAGTGAGAAGTTCAAATGCTTTCTCCCTCATTTCCCCCATCTTTCTCTCTAGTGTAAAAGCTCTTTTGTACCTCTTGTAGATGTGTCATTTTTTCCCATTCTACTCCTTTTTTCCTTCTCCCAGTATTTTCTTCTTTCTCATTCCTTAGTTTTATCTTTTTAGATATCATTGTATCATCTTCAACTCACTCCCATGCCCTCTTTCTATGTATGTTCCTTCTAACTGCCTAAATAATGATAATAATAAGTTCTTAGGAGTGTCATTTTCCTATGTAGTAATGCCAACAGTTTAACCTTATTAAATCCTTTATAGTTTCACTTTTCTGTTTACCTTTTTAGGTTTTTTTTTAAGTGTTGTATATTTGAAAGTCAAATTTTCTATTTACTTCTGGTGTTTTTATCAATAATGCTTGAAAGTCCCCAGTTTCATTAAGTATTCATTTTTCTCTGAAGCATTATACTCAGTTTTTCTGGGTAGGTGATTCTTGGTTGTAAGCTTAATTTTTTGGCCTTCCAGAGTATCATATCCCAAGTCCTCTGATCCTTTAAGGTAGAAGCTGCTAAATTTTGTGTTATCCTGACTGTAGCTCCATGATATTCAAATTAATTATTTCTGGCTGTTTGCAGTATTTTCTTCTTGATGTGGGAACTCTGGAGTTTGGGTTAAAATATTCCTGGGAACTTTCATTTTGACTTCAGGTAGTCCAAAAATTATTAAATTATCTCTCCTAGATATATTTTCCAGGTCAGCATTTCCATTGAGATATTTTACTTTTCTTCTTTTTATTCTTTTAATTTTATTTTTTGATATTTCATGAAGTCATTAGCCTCTATTTGCCCAATTCTAATGTATAAGAAATTATTTTCTTCAGTTAGCTTTTGTACCTCCTTTTCTATTTTGCCAATTATATTTTCTAAGCTATTCTTTTCCTTTAGTAAACTTTTATGTCTTTTTCCCATGTGGCCAATTTTATTTTAAAAATATACTCTTCAGTGGGTTTTTTTTTGTGCCTTTTTTTTTAACCATTTGTCCTATTCTGTTTTTTAAGCTGTTAATTTTTCCAGAGGTTTTTTGTGCTTCCTTTATCAAGCTGTTGCCTTTTTTTCATGAATTTCTTGTATCACTATCATTTATTTTCCTTCTTTCATTTGATTTTTTTTTTTTTTTTTTTTGCTTTTTGCTGAGGCATTTGAGGTTAAGTGACTTGCCCAGGGTCACACAGCTAGGGAATGTTAAGTGTCTGAAACCAGATTTGAACTCAGGTCCTCCTGAGCTTGTCTTTTGCTGTATCCTGTCACGTTAGCTTTCTTTGGTCAGATTCTTGTTTTGTTGTTTGCTTAATTTTCCAGTATATTTCTTGACTTTTAACTTTATGTTGGATTGTGTTCTTAGAGTGGAGGAAATACTGTCTCAAGCTTC
Organism: Myrmecobius fasciatus; assembly: GCA_023553655.1. Classification (NCBI taxonomy): domain Eukaryota; kingdom Metazoa; phylum Chordata; class Mammalia; order Dasyuromorphia; family Myrmecobiidae; genus Myrmecobius; species Myrmecobius fasciatus. Next base: position 188,524 of record JAJPUD010000610.1, on the reverse strand, counting down.
AGATATTTTGTGAAACTATTTGCAGAGCTAGTTCTGAGGATCTATAAGTTTTCAGTTCTTCCCAAATGGTATGATCTAAAGAGAGGTGTGTTTACCACTCTTCAGCCTGTGCTTTGGTCTATGAGTCACCACAAGCACCCTTCCTTGGGACTGTGACCTGTTCTTCCACAGCCACAAGCTTTGTAGTATTAGGGCTCCTTCTCATCCTGGGACTGTAATTCTGGACCAGAACCTAAATTCACAATAGCGTCCCACACCCATTATCAGCAAAGAGACCCTTGTAATTTTCTGACCAGAAATCCTATCTCTTAGCATCTATGAGCTAAGGAATTCTGGAAAATACAGCTTCAGTTGGCCCCAAGGCTTGTGCTCTTGCTCTTACTCTAGTATAATACATGTTTTCTGCTGATTTTCTCAGTTATCTTGGGCTGGTAAATTGTTTTACAACATACTTTTGTGATTCTGCCATTCCAGATTTCATTTTGAGGTGTTATTTTAAAGTTGTTGGGAGGTGAATTTGAGAGAGCCCAGGGGAATCTCTAGCTTTTTTCCACCATCTTGGTTTTACCTTTCTATCTTGTAAGTATGGTAGAAGGTATCAAGAAGTAGCTTTACAATGTAATGAGAAACTTTGAAGCAATATATTTTTTAATTAATTTGTTCTAAAACTTAGTTTTAAAGTAATCCTTTATTCAAATCTTATTTGATAATTTTTATAAGCTTCAGATCACAGTGTGTTAAAATTGTACTTAAAATGTTTTTTTTTTTCTTTTTGCTGAGGCAATTGAGGTTAAGTGACTTGCCCAGGGTCACACAGCTAGGGAATGTTAAGTGTCTGAGACCAGATTTGAACTCAGGTCTTCCTGACTTCAGGGCTTGTGCTCTATCCACTGCATCACTTAGCTGCCCCTTTAAAATGTATTTTTAAAAAATAATGCAAGGATACCAAATTTCTTAGAGCAAACCACGATGAACATGGTGGCATTGGAAAATGAAGGAAAGAAATAATTATTAAAAATGTTTTAAAATGACATATCATTAAAGAATATGAATAAGTAATTTTCAGAGAAAGAAATGCAAGTTATAGTCATATAAGAAAATTGCTATAAGTCATTAATAATCAGAGAAAAGCAAATTAAAACAACTTTGATGTTCTATCTCTTACCCATTACATTGGGAATAGTTGGCTAACAAAAATAGGAAAATTACAAATGCTGTAGGAATGATGAGGAAAGCAGGTGTATTAATTTGCTATTGGAAGAAATGTGAACTGGTTTAGCCATTGTGGAAAACAGTTTGGAACTATACCCAAAAACCTATTAAAATGTACATGCCCTTTGACCTAACACTACCTTAATCAGGTCTATATACTCCAAAGAGATGAAAGAAAGAAGAAAAGGCCCTGTATGTACAAAAATATTATATTGTAAAAATAATTTAACAAAGGTCATAAATACTGTCAATATTATTTCTTAATTCTGGTGTTTACTCCTGTTTAGAAATTTTAGTGTATTCCCAGTATTGCTTATTTATATTTAGCTTGTTTTTATGTCACCTAGGTCTTTTTCTATTGTATTTTTTGCTAACAAGTTTTTATCAATTTTTTTTGCCTATGTGATTATTATCTTTCTCTTGCTCCTTTCAAAGTTTATCCCTCTTTTTGTATACCTTCAAAGATCAATGATTGGTTCTTTTTGTTCTATGTAATTTGGTCTCTGACAGTCTTCCATATAGCCACTACTAGGCTAATCTAATATATAAGCCACAGAAAAATATGATTATTTATAAAGTGAAAAAAGCTTACTCCAATAGAAATGCTAATTTTATTTTCTACTACAGTTTTATATCTATTGAAGCACAAAAATGGAGTGAGAGATGGAGGGAGGGGAGAGATGAGAATATATGAATGCATGTGAACTTGAGATTATAGGTAGGTTGAAAAGACTTTGTAAGACATAGTTCCTTGCCTTTAGACTTAAAACTTTTAGCCAAAAGATTGAAGTTTAAACGTTTAGTTACATGCCTGTTTTTCCCAAGTCAAATGTCTTAACCATTTGATGGTTTTGAAAAATACCATTGATCATTGCAAAAGCATTTATAAAATACTCAATGTGTACCAGGTACTATGTTAGAAATAGGAGATAGAATGTCACAAATGTCTCCAAAGAATTTGCATTCTATTGGGGAGATACTATGTAAATACAGAAGAAATATAAAATTAATACAAGGTAATTTAAGGAGTGAGAACAAGAAATAAGAGACTGGAAAATGGAACAAGGAATGTAATCAGGGGTGGAGGTTTAGATTTGAAAAGGAATCCTCTGGACCTTGCTCCCTTCCTCTTATGAAGTTCCTTCATATGTACTTTTCCTCCATAAGAATGTAAGCTCTTTGAGGGCAGGTGCTGCTTTCTTTTTGCTTCTATTTGTGTTCCCAAAGTTTGTTTTGCATAGTGCTTGACTGATTAGTTGTTTGATTGAGAATTGGGAAGGACTTGTTCTTCAGGATTGGAAATTTAAAAATGCCTTTGCAGTTTCAAAAATGTGTCTACTAGCCTAGACACTTGCTAATAATGTAAAATAGAGTATTTTATAAAATAATAATAATAATAAATATAAAATAAAATTCTTCCAGGATTCAAAAAAAGGGGATGGGGTAGGGTGGGGAGTGAGGACACTAGCAATTGTGGGCAAAAGGAAAGGCTTCCTTTAGAAGAGTTGTATTTGGATTGAGTTTTGAAGAAAGTAGAGATTTTGTGATGCACAAGTCAGAAAAGTGTTATACAGGAGACTTCCTTATCAAAGACATGGAATTTGAGAGATGGAGTGTCATTCGTGAGAATTAGTAAGGAGAGCTATTAAGCCATAAGATATAGGAAGGGGAGTAATACTTTACAAGGCTAGAAATTTGGTAATTTGGTAGAATTTTGGTAATGAATAGTATAGAAAAACAAAGGAGCCCAACTTGGTTGCTACTGCTAACCCTAACTTCACTTCCTTTTATAGTTACCTTCTCCTAAAGAAGATTCTCTTTTTTTTTCCCCATATCATTCTTTATTTTTTTGTTTTGAAAAATTTTAAAACTGTAGGAGAGGGTAGCTAGGTGGTGCAGTGGATAGAGCACCAGCCCTGAAGTTCAAATATGGCCTCAGACACTTAACACTTTCTAGCTGTGTGCCCCTGGGAAAGTCATTTAACCCCAATTTCCTCAGCAAAAAGAAAAAAAAAGAAGAAGAAAAGAAAAAGAAAAAACCTGTAGGAGAAAAATAAAATGGGTGTTGTTAGTATTGTGGGCTTTCTTTTCACTTCACAGATAAAATTGATGTTTTTCATTGTCATTTTTCCACTTCTTTTTTTAAAATCAAAAAATTTGTCCATTTCATAACTGTAGCCATCATTTCTATATGGAGTTTCAAATTTGCTCTCTTAGCTACAATTTCTTTTCTGAGCTCCATGCTTGCTGGTTATCTTCACCTGTATACCCTTCTTGAAATTTACATTCAAGGTGTTCATAACTTCTTAACATAATATTCCCTCCCATCCTTCTTCTAACTTCTCTTCTTTTAATATTCAATCATCATTCAATCATCTCAGTTATCAAAAGTTGGAATCTTGCAACTCTTTTCCTCTTTTCCCTCCTCATATCCAGTCTCTTCCTCTGCACCATCTCGGTTTTATTTCTCCTAATTTTTCTCTCATCTCCTTGGTTCATCTACACACTAATTATGGGAACATCTTCCTGATAGCATAGCTATGATGATGTAATTTTTTGTTTGAAAATCCTTGGGAACTTGTCATTGCCTGTAGAAAATATAACCTAAATGTTAGTATGAGATGAACACTGTTTTAATTTTGTTTCTATTATTTTTATTTATTATTTGAATACTTTTTTCATCAGTAGGAACTTACAAAGCATACACTTCCACCTGCCCATCTGTTTACTGTAACTTATAATCACTATTTCCTCTTGTTTTAGTTTACTATTTTTCCAAATTGTACATTATGGGAGAGTCGTGTGGGGTTTACAACATTGGAACGAACTTTTAAAAACTGTTTCAATAATTCTTGTTGTTTTTTAATATCATAGTCATTGCTCAACATACCCTCCAACTCCCATCCATTGAACTCACAAAGAAAAACAATCAATACTAATCTAATTTATTAAGATTTCTTTGCCTTTTCTCCTTCATATCTCCATGTTATATTGTTTCCTACTTACCACACAATGTTCTTTCTACCTGGAATATATTTTTCTTTCTGTGTTATACTTTTCTCTCCTATCACCTGCATCCCTTCCCAGTTTCTTCTTGTCAGAATCCTGTAACGAAGTCAAATATGACCCTCCTTCATGTAGTTATTTCTGACTTTCCCAATCTGTAGTAATCTTTTTTAATCTTTATACTTTCATATAACTATTTATATTGGTTTATTTGTTTCCCACAATATGTCATATTTTGACCTGTACTAGAATTATTTGTTTACATTTTATCTTATTAGATTGTAAGTTCCATGAGAGGAAGTTCTTAATTTTTTGGATTCCCAGAATACCTTGGACTTATCATTAAATGTGTTTGAAATGAATCTTTCTCTGTTCTTATACTTGGAAAAGGATAGAATGGTTCCTATTTGTAATATTATTTATGCACACATCTCACCTAGAATTCATGCTTCAGTTAGAAGTTAGACTAAGTGATCAGCAAAGGACATTTTTTATAAAAATAAATGCAGTTAAATCCAAGGAGTTAGATATAATGCATTTTTACTAAATCAATAATTATTAAACAACATAAAATAAATTAACCTGGTTTTGAAAGGTAGCCCTTGGGAGCTATGTGGACATATATATTTTAAAATAGTAAAAAAAAAAGTCATAAAAGTAAATGTATTTGTATTGTGAGGTTTGTGAAGCTTGAGACCTTTGAATTGGCTTTAACATCTTAGAAATGCCAGGCATTTAAAGTCTTAGGATCAATATGACTTCTTTTTTTTTTGTTTCTTTGTTTCCTAGCAGCATGAGCTTGATCATGTTTAATATAATTCATCAAATTTCATGGCATCAGTACCAGATCCATTTTTAAGGAAGAACTTAGCTTTTGATAGTAGAACACAATTATTGAGAATGTAGTTTTGAACCCTTTGTTAAAAAACAAAACCAAAAAAGACAGTTTCTTTACTTTCCCTTTTTATGGTAATTATGCAAAATTAAAGGAAACAAATAAAAAAAATGAAATGAAATTGATTTTCCCTCCTTCTTCCATCTTAGTTCAATCCTAAATTCAAACTCTTTCATTTCCTTAGCAGTGCAGAGAATTCTTATCATAACTGCTTTTCTTTGTTTTTGTACTTCATTTTTATATCTATACTGCTGGTAGACTTGTTAATTAGCCTTCACCCCCTTTAGAGTTTTCTTTCTTCATTTATCAATTAAGTGATTATTCCATCTACTAGTATTTCTTTTAGAATTGAAATGTGATACTCTTGTGCCTTTCCCTAAAGTAAATAGTCTTTAATAAAAATGATTTTAAAGAGTGGTTCACTGCCTGTCCTTATACTATATAGATCCTTATTTCATCCTAAACTCTAACCAAAAATAGCCTTTCAGTGTACTTGGGAAATGGTCACAAATCAGAATTAATTATATGAGTGAAATTTTGGTTAGGAAACTATATTTATACATGTCAGTTATGATTTGTTACTTGATTTTGTTTGAGTTCTATTGGAAAATTAGAAGCATGTAGATGAGATTCCTTTTGCAAAGTAAAGTTAGATGTTATTAGGGTTTTTGTCATTAGATTTTGAGAAGAGGAGAAAATACAGCTGGCAGTGGTTTGTGTTTCTGGCCACTGATAAAAGAGATAAAAGACATGATGTTCATAGGACACTTAATATACTGATCAATTTGCTTTGCTTATATTTTGGAAGTATTGTTGCTTCCACTTTACTTTAAAAAGAATTGATAGACTATGTTTTGCCAATAGATGTTATTGAAAATTTTTAAGTCTTAGAAGTTAATATAGACATAATTTGATTATTTGTGACCTTTAAAATGTGGATAAGCTTGATATGTAGTTATAGACTAATTAAGGTTTTGCTCAGTCTACTGTCTAATTATTAATTTGTGATTCATGATTTTCCTCTTATTACTTTTCATTGTACATCTTAAATTGCATTGTCAAAGAAAACTTCCACCAAGAGGGGAGAACTAAAATTGAGGGGGTTGGGGGGCATTTTTCCAAATATATAGTTCATTTAAAATGTAAATAATTCCATATTAGGTAAAAGTCAATATACTGTATGCCTACTCCCCACCCCCCCCTTTTTTTTTAAAGAAAATTCAGTTTACATGTTAGCTAAATGAAGCTTTGGCACCTAAAATCTATGATATTGAATTATTTATAATACATCAAATATTATTTTTCTGAAAACTTGGTTTTGTTGTGTCTTATCTGATTTAGTTTAGTAATAATGTACCATTTTCTTAGTGGTGAGCAGTCATGAGTTCATATGTTTGCCTCTTCATATGAGTATAAACCCCACAGGAAATGAGCTTTTAAAGTACTTCACTTGATAAACCTTTTTTGAGACCTTATTTTTTGAGCCATCATGATTTTGTGTCTTGGCAAGAACAACCCTCAATGTTACCTTTAGCCATGGTGTAAAGCCTTTTTCTTTGTTTTGGTTTACATAGTTTCTTTTGGATTGACAGATGAGCTATTTTGAAGTTGTTGCTCAGATTTAAAGTGAGAGTTTTAGTAAAATGGCCAGAATCAGGGACTCTTAGAAGAATCTCACAAGCTAGCAGCAGAGGCAGTTTGTGTCAGTGGGAATCACACTTTAATAAAGAAAGCTAAAGCATATGTGTGGTCACAACCAATCCTTGTCATTATGCCATGAAAGCCTTGGGATTTGTGATCAAAGCATTGGGCTAATCCTGTATTATAGGATAACCTTAGATTGAACCTTTCAGATTTTTATTTCAGAAGATGATCCACCACATTCTAGACCATGTTACCTGCCTCAAAGTCCTGACCACCTAGTTAAACAGTACAGATTAAAACTATTTTCATCAATTGAGAAGAAAGTACAAATTATAAATGTCTGGCTGTTCGTCTGTCAATGTTATTTACTTATCAATTCAGCTTTTAAAAAATGCTGAACATGTGTTTTTTATCCTCAGCTGAGTCTTCTCTTCTGACGAATATAAAACATAATTCAGTTTGTAAAATGCTTTATAAGTATTGGAAAGACATGAACTTTGACTTGATTAACCAAATTTTCTGTGTCAAAGTAGATAGTCTTTGAGCTGCTGTACTAAACAATGTAGTCTAAACAGCCGTTGCTATTTCTTACAAAGTAGCTCTAATGTTAGAATTGTGTTGCACTATTTAATACAAATGATATTTAGAGTAATTTTAGAACTTCATTGTCAACATTTCAGTGCTATATATGTATAACTTAGAAATATAATTGGGAATCTCTCTGAGTATATAGATATGTGTACAAATACATTTTTTTCCTGGTCTCTAACTTATAATTTTTTTTTACAATGTTACTGTTTTTATTATCCATCAATATATTGACCTGATGATGATAAGATAGTTAACTCACACATAGTAAGGTGACTGAAATGGATCCTTCATGTAAAACTTGATTTTTTTCAATTGTATTTAGAATTATATTAGCCTCTTACTAATTATAAAATGTGTGAGTTTTTAACATGTGCATTGGATATACCCTTTCTCCTGCAGTCATATGCATTTTGAATGTATGTCTGTAGATTTCTTGCAAATCCATGTTAATATCCTTCTTCAGCATTAATTGCTTTGAAGCATTTTTTCTCTTTGGGAATTCAGTGTTGCTGTTTGTTTATTTTTAATTGAGCTGTAAAAGGGGAATTTTTCCCTCACTTGGATAATTGCTTTTAAAATAAAAAAAGATAGTTATATTTACTACATAAATAACTGCTTGCTTCTAAGTATACATATATGTATATTCACATATAGTAGATATGAAATGTTAAATATAGAAGAATGTCATCTATTTCAATTTTTTTCTTCTTAAAAAAATGGATACACAATATCCAGTGACAGAATATAGCCATCAGCTGTGCTGTAAGCCCTCATCCTCCTAGCACTATTCTCCTGAATTTATTTAGCTCTAAATCTAGCTTAGTTGTAGCTCTTTCGCCTTCATGCCAAAATGCACTCTCCCTAAATTAGATAGTGGGGTGAACAAATTGATTTATTGCATGGTTGTCTCATGGGCTTGCTGTGTTTTTCTTTTATTTTGCTTCTACTATCTCCACATTTGTTTCTCTTCCCTGTGTCTAAAAAAGCAGTTTGAAAAATTCACACAAAAGTATGGTCGTGATCACTGAAAAGGTTATCATATGTTAAGCTTAGCAGAATGAAAAAGTTCATTGAAGGGGAGATAAAATATCTTGGTTTTCTCTAATGAAAGAAGTATCTCATCATCAGAATATTCTTGGTGTATTTAATAATGTGGATTTTAGACAACTATTATCAGGACAAATTAGGAAGCATTATTGAAAAATATTGTGTGAATGGTTTTGTAAAAACAGCTAATTGGTAAAATCATAGAACTTAAGAGTTAAGGACAGTGTTGTTTAAAAAAGGAGAGAATATAGTTTAGCTTTTAAAATTAAATATAGTGGAATGAGATGATAGTTTTAATTGTCTTACTTCTATAAATGGCACAGATTTATGATGAATTACAGTGGGATAGAGATTGAAAGTGCACCAGATAGGGAAAAATTAGAATTAAGACTTAGCTTTGGAAATCATTCAGTCATCTCAGTTTTCCTATATTAGCTTTGAAAATAGCTGGGTTAGTTTGCATTGCATAAGATTTTGGGTAAAGATAAAAAAGTTGAAAATCTACAAGATTTTTGCAGATCTCAGGAGTTGTGACCAAAAAGAAAATGTTTAGTTTAAGGAATCCAATCTGAGTAAGTAGCTAGCTCTGCAGAAGTGGTAGTTGTATCTTCAGTATAAAAGAGTTCTAGGAAGGATCATAGTATGAAGAAATATTTTTTCAAAGAAGATCAATAAATGGTTATTTAAAAAAGGGGGAAAAAAGAATCTTTAGGAAGTAATAGTAGTCCAAAAATAGGCCATTGTCAGAAAAGAGTACTCATTCTTTGGTAGAAAATATATTCCCATATGTTAGAATGCCATTTAACATGTTACTCTTCCAAGTATTTAGTGTTACTATGATTAGAAGTTTTATTTTGTTTTGTTTTGTTTTACTAATCACTACTGTGTTAATAAGCACACCCAAATTACCTAAATATATGTTAGTTTGGTTTTTTTTAATTTGTTGAGAATAAAAAGATATTCCTTCCCAAATATTGTCCCAAATAATATTCCTAAATAAGGTTAGTTGGAGGCAGCTAGGTGACTCATTGAAAAAAAGAGCACTAGGCCTGGAGTCAGGAAGATCTGAGTTCAAATCCAACATCGGATATTTACAACTCTGTGACTTTGAGCAAGTCACTTAACCTCTGTTTGCCTTAATCCATTGGAGAAGGAAATGAGAAACTGCCAAGAAAACCTCATGGACAGTATTGGTGTGCTGTGGTCCATGGTTAAGTGATTTTCCCGGAGTCACACAGGTAGTAAATATCTGGGGCCAAAACTGACTCAGGCTCCAGGCTCCAGGCTCAGAGCTCTAACCTTTGTGCCGTCTTGTTCCTCGTTTGGCTAATCCTTTTACTTTAACTTCAGTCTTTCAGACTCATGAGTGGCTTCCCAGAACTCACCTCTCTTATTTAAGAAATTCTGTTTCATTAAGTATAAAATGCAAATAATTATAGCACCTACCCCCCAGGATTTTTGGGAGCATCAAATAAGATTCTATTTGTAGAATAGGACTTAGGACAGTGCCTGCTAAGACATAATAGGTACAATTGCTTGTTTTGCTTCCTTCCTTCTTCCCCCTCTTTCTTCCTCTCTTCCTTTGGCCTTTCTTCTGTCCCTCTCTTCTTCCCTCCCTCCTTCCCTTCCTGAGAGGTTAAAAAAAATTATTAACATGCTAAAGGATACGGCCACATAGTAATGCTTGCCCTTCTGTGGATGCTGTTTGGTTTATAGGCTTTTAAGGCTCACTTAGATTACATCTTAAGTGAAACTTCCCAAGGAAGTGTTAACGTACTATTTTTGTTGAATTTTTAGTATTTGTTTTAGACAATTTAGTATTAGTATTAGACAATTAAGTGAATTGTCAGATCTTTTGCAAAAGTTCTTGGCTTATACTTATTCCCTCAGTTTCTTTTTCTTATTTATATAGTTAGCATATCTAGAAATATAGCCAAAAATAAAAATGACAGTGAACATCTTTGCTTTACCCCTAATCTAATTGGAAAGCCCTCTAACATTCCTCCATTGAAGGTACTAATAGTTTTTGATTTTAGATAAAACTACCACATTGTGAAACTGTCAATTTATTTCTATGCTTTCTAATGTTCTTAACATATAAATATATTTTGTCAAGAGCTTTTTCTGCATTTATTGGTGTATTTGTGTTTTTTATTATTTTGTTCTTAATGTGGTGTATTATGTCTACATTTTTTTTCTCATATTGTACCCACAAGTGACTTGGTCATAGTATATAATTATTTCAGTATGTTTTTATTGCCTCTTTGGATATATTTTATTCAGTATCTTTGTATTGGCATGCATTATAGATAGTAATCTATAGTTTTCTTTTTCTGATTTATTTCTTCCTAGTTAAGCTATGAGAACCATATTTATCATAGAAAAATTTATAGGATCCCTTTGAATGGGACTGATTAAATGAAGCTTTCTCAGTATTGATACTGGGCCTGGGTCACATGATTCCTATACCTAGAGCAGGAAGGTGAGGTCTTGGGGCTCAGGTTTCAGGAAGTCATATGATCTCTATTCCCAGTCTTAGACCCTAGGTTACAGGTAGTCAAGTGGTCTAAAGGTCAGGCCCTCAAGTCTCACCCATGGGAAGCGACATGAGCCATAAGTAGCAGACAACATTGGTGGCCATTGGTCAAGGAGGGTTTCTTCCTTTTGGTCTATCCAGTGAAGGGGCTTGGGTCTTTTGCTTTTAAACTTTGGACAAGGCAGAAGCAGGCAGGTTCCAGGAGCACATGGCTGGAGTTCCGATGGCTCCCAGCTGTGTGTCTGGGCCTCTTCTTGCAGGGATTAAATAAATACTTTCTCTTTGGACCTGAAGATGTCTCTGATTAGTTAATTTGGAAAAGAGGGTCTTGTAGCACTCCCATACCATACACCTTCTTTGCTAGCCATGCAATATTAGACTTAGTTGTTCTTTCAATGTTTGATAAAACTCAATCATAAATTTATATATTCCTAAGGAAACTTTCCTTGAGACTTGCTTTATGGCTTGTTCAGTTTCTTTTCCCTGCAATTGGATTACTTATAGTCTCTTTTTTGTTCCATCAGCTATAATAATTTGTTTTTTTTATTAACATCCATCACATTTAGGTTATCAGTTTTGTTGGTTTATAATTTGGTCAATATTTTCTCCCAAAATACTTTTTTAAATTGACAGTTTGGATTTATTCTCTCTTTTTTTTAAGCAGGTAAGAACGCCTTATTTTATTTTTAAACTTCTATTTCCCTTTGAGTTATGTGCAATTTTGGTTCTTTTGAAATCATGGTAAGTCTACTTCATAGTTATGGAACATCATCTAGAGGCTATTGGTGTTTTTAAGAAATGATCTAAAAAGTAGCTTAGAATATTTGTCAGTGCTTACACTGCCTTTTCCATAGTCAAACTCTGAGTCTACCTCCTACATATATACATGCATGCATACATACATACATATATATATACATATATATATAAACACATACCAGCAAAACTCTGTTTTTTGGACACCAGAGTTTATCAGTGGAGTTCATAAGCTTTCTTATATTATCTTTGAACCCTTTAAAAAGTTCTTTTTGTGAAAGTACCAGTGTGCTGTAGACAGATCATTTTATTTCCTCTCTTCCCTCTGCTTCTCCTCCCCTCCTCTCTTCTTTTTCCTCTTCCCTCTTCTTCCCTTCCTTTCCCTCCCCACTCTCATCCTCTTCTCTACTCTTAAGAATGAAATTTTTAGTATGTAATGGAGACAAACTAGAACCAAGAATGAAATTGTAAAGACTCAAAAGAAAATAATTCCAACAAGAAGGAAAAAATTGAATATTTCTGAAGACACTGATGTAGATGTATAGAGAATTCTTCAACCAAACTAGATTTAAAAGGGGAAAAAAAACCACAATCCCATAGCAAGGCAAAATAACAGAAAAGGAATATAAATGTGTGGCATGGTAAAAATGTCAGGAGTGCCAAAGCTCAGAATGAGCCCACTCTGGTGACAGAAGCCAAAAACAACCAAAAAAGAGGGATGAATTAGAATGAAAAGAGGGATCAAACAATAGACACAATTTTTACTTTGGGTAGATGGGACAATGATCAATCTGTCAGCAGGTATTTATTGTTAACTATATGTTTACTACTACCAGGCATTGTGGTAGATTCTGGAACAAAAAGACTTCTGTCCTCCTTTGACCTTTACCCAAATCCTCTCCATCACATTTCCCCTCTTTTATCTTGTCTCTGTGCATGATTTATCTTCTTAGATGGATAAATTCTGATATGTGTGTACATATATTTACATGTATATGTATACACAGACATAGGTATGTATAATGAGAAAGTTCTTATGAGTTACAGGTAAATCCTGAGGGTCTTCCCCTCCCAGATTTATTTACTTAATTGGTTTTTTTTGGGGGGGGAGGGGGAACAGGGAGAGGTGAAAGAAGAGATTCTCTGTCTCAGTTACTCCCTTAATCATGGAATGGGTGCAACCTCAGTCAAACTGAGACCTGTTGAAGACCTTAGCTTAAAAGGACCAGGTCTGCATTTAATGCTCCCTCTTAGCATAGCTAGGTTCCTTGGCCTCTGTTCTGAGCCCAGTGGAAGAAGCCTCATCCAAAAATTCAACGTGTCTATTCTCAAGATCTAGTCCAGAGAGATCTTCAGTCTCATGGCAGTCCCTCTGTTGAAGTTGTTCTGTGCACTGCAAAAGGTCTCATCTGAGCAGCTGGCACCCTCAGAGCCCTGGAGCACCAAGACAATGATAAGAACCACTATATGGGGGAAAGTGTCTCAAAAATGGTTGAGCACATCAATAAATCTATTGCCCCGACCCTGATTAGCAAGAAATTGAATATTGTGGAACAGAAGAAAATCGATAAGTTGATGATAGAGATGGACAGCTCTGATAATAAATCTAAATTTGGTGCAAATGCCATATTGGGAGTGTCTCTAGCTGTTTGTAAGGCTGGAGCGACTTAGAAAGGCACGACCATATTGCTGACCTTGCAGGCATTGATGAAGTCATCCTTTCAGTTCTAGCCTTCATTGTGATCAGTGGTGGTTCCCATGCTAGTAACAAGCTGGCCATGCAGGAGTTCATGATCCTCCCTGTTGGAGCAGTAACCTTCAAGGAGGCCGTGCACAGTCGAGCAGAGGTCTACCACCCCCTGAAGAGTGTGATTAAGCAGAAATATGGACAGGATGTCAGTAATGTAGGGGTGAGGGTGGCTTTGCTGTTAATATCCTGGAGAATAAAGAAGCTCTAGAAGGCCAAAGAATGCTATTGGTAAAGCCTACTACACTAATAAGGTTGTAATTGGCATGGATTTCTTGGGATCTGAGAAATATGGCTTGGACTTCAAAACTGCTGATGATCCCAGCAGATACATCTCTCCTTCTGAGCTTGGGGACCTCTACAAGACCTTCATCAAGGAATATCCAGTGGTTTCTATTGAAGATCCCTTTGATCAGGATGATTGAGAAGCTTGGAAGGATTTATTGCCATTTTGGGCATCCAGGTGCTTTGGGATAATCTCATAGTGATCAGTTCCAAGTGCATTGAAAAGAGTATGAATGAGAAAGCCAATAGCTGTCTCCTATTCAAAGTGAACCAGAGTGGCTCCATGACTGACTCTTTCCAGGCATTTAAGCTGACCTAGTCCAGTGGGTGGAGAGTAATGGTTTCCTATTACTGAAGATACCTCCATTGTAGACCTAGTAGATCAAGACTGGTGCCCCTTGCCAATCTGAGTATCTAAGTATAAGCAGCTTCTAGGAATTGAGGAAAAGCTGGGCAGCAAGGCTGAATTTGCCAGAAGGAACTTCAGAAACTCTCAGGTCAAGTAAACTCCTTGTCAGGGAGGCCTCCAAGTTAATAGCGAGCAGGCCCCAGTCACCTCTGTAGAAGTCTGCTCCTGTCCTAAGAATGGACAGTGCCAAGCCTAGATCAGTCCTGGCAACAAGGGCTTCTGCTGTTTATCTTCCTTCTCCTCTCCATCTTTTTATGATGTTCTCACTACTGTGTTAGAACTTATTTTTTTTCTGTTATTACTTTTTTAATTACTTTTTTAATCATTTATTTTTATTTGTTTTTTATTAAAGCTTTTATTTTTCAAAACATATGCATATATTTTCAACATTCACTCTTGAAACACCTTGTGCTCCCAAACTTTTTCCCTCCCTCCCTACCCTCTCCCTTAAACGGCAAGTAACCCAATATATGTTAAACACATGCAATTCTTCTATATATATTTCCACAATTATCATGCTACACACACACACACACACACACAGATCAAAAGGGAAAAAAATGAGAAAGAAAAAGCAAGCAAACAACAAAAACATGAAAATACTATGTTGTGATCCACACTCAGTTCTGGCAGTCCTCTCTCTGGATGCAGATGGCTCTTTCCAACACAGGACCATTGGAACTGGTCTGAATTACCTCACTATTGAAAAAAGCCGCATCCATCAGAATTGATCATCATATAATCTTATTGTTGCCATGTACAATGTTCTCTGGGGTTAGAACTGTCTTATCAGAGACTGTACCTGATCATCTGCATCTGATGCTGTCAGAAGACCTTAGTGTCTTGTGACTGAGCTAGAATGACCTGTTCTCACCTGTACCCTTGGTGTTGATATGAGGAGCCATATACTTGTGATGCAGCCCCCACAAGCCCACAGGCCATATCCTTTTTTTTATATATATATAAAGCTTTTTATTTACAAAACATATGAGTGACCTTTCAACATTGACCTTTGCAAAAAACTTTTTTTTCCCAAGCTTTTCCCCTCCTTCCCCCCACCCTCCATCCCTAGATGACAGGTAATCTAATACATGCTAAATAGGATA
>JAJPUD010000610.1:136153-163290 GCA_023553655.1 Myrmecobius fasciatus | reverse complement strand
GCTCTCCAGAATGGTTGGATCCGTTCACAGTTCCACCAACAATGTATCAGTGTCCCAGTTTTCCCACATCCCCTCCAACAGTTATCATTATCATTTCCTGACATTTTAGCCAATCTGACAGGTGTGTAGTGGTATCTCAGAGTTGTCTTAATTTGCATTTCTCTGATCAATAGTGATTTGGAGCACCTTTTCATGTGACCGGAAATAGTTTCAATTTCTTCGTCTGAAAATTGTCTGTTCATATCTTTTGACCATTTATCCATTGGAGAATGGCTTGAATTCTTATATATTTGAGTCAATTCTCTATATATTTTAGAAATGAGGCCTTTGTCAGAACCTTTGGATGTAAAAATATTTTCCCAGTTTACTGCTACCCTTCTAATCTTGTCTACATTCATTTTGTTTGTACAAAAACTTTTTAACTTGATATAGTCAAACTTATCTATTTTGTGATTAATGATGACCTCTAGTTCTTCTTTGGTCACAAATTCCTTCCCCCTCCACAGGTCTGAGAGGTAAACCATCCTACATTGTTCTAATTTGTTTATAATATCATTCTTTATGCCTAGATCATGAATCCGTTTTGACCTTATCTTGGTATATGGTGTTAGGTGTGGGTCAATGCCTAATTTCTTCCATACTAGTTTCCAATTATCCCAGCAGTTTTTGTCAAATAGTGAGTTTTTATCCCCAAAACTGGGGTCTTTGGGTTTATCAAACACTAGATTACAATTGTCATTGAGTATTTTGTCCCCACAGGCCATATCCTTAGTGGCTTCTATGTGCAGAATAGAAGTATTCAGTAACCCACTGGGGTGGGGGGAAAGGCCAAGGTCTCCCACTGCATCTAGGCCATCTCCAGTCGTCCTGATCTGTATCTGGCCACTGAATCCAGAATGGCTCTGGAGGGGAAGGTGAGGCAAGTGACCTTGCATAGCCCTCCCTCACTTCAGTCCAATTTATCTGCATGTCATAGCATCCCCTCCCAGATATCATGGTCCTCTTTGAGAATGAAATAAAATAACAATACAATCATCTTCCCATGCAGCGATGTAAATAGTTTAATCTTATTGAGTCCCTTGTGATTTCCCTTTCCTGTTTACTTTTTTATGCTTCTCTTGAGTCAGATTTTCTGTTTTTTTCTTTAAGAATGCTTGAAAGTCCTCTATTTCATTTTTCCCTGGATGATCATACTCAATTTTATTAGCTGATTCTTGGTTGTAATCTTAACTTCTTTGCCTTCTGGAATATCATATTCTAAGCCCTTTGATCCTTTCCTGTAGAAGCTGCTAAAACTTGTATTATTTTTATTCCACTCCACTATACTTGAATTCTTTCTTTCTAGATGTTTTTAATATTTTCTCCTTTATCTGAGAGCCCTAAAATCTGACTATAATATTCCTGGGAGTTTTCCATTTTGGTATCTCTTTCAGGATGTGATCAAAGAATTCTTTCCATTTTTATTTTACCCTCTCTTCTAAAACATCAGGGCAGTTTCTTGATAATTTCTTGAAAGATAATGTGTTGGCTCTTTTTTTTGATTGTGGCTTTTAGATAGTCCAATAATTTTTAATTTGTCTCTCCTGGTTCTATTTTTCTAGTCAGTTTTTCCAATGAAATATTTCACATTTTCTTCTATTTTTTTCATTCTTTTGTTTTTATTTTATTGTTTCTTGATTTCTCATGAAGTCATTAGCTTCCATTGTTCAATTCTAATTTTTAAGGAATTATTTTCTTCTCTGAGCTTTTGTACCTCTTTTTCCATTGGCCAGTTGTTCTTTTTAAGATATTCTTCTCTTCATTGGCTTTTTGTACTTTTATCATTTGACTTAGTTTGGCTTTTAAAGTGTTATTTTCTTCAGTTTTTGTGTATGTAAGAGTGTGTTCTTTTCCTAAGCTATTGACTTGTTTTTTCATGATTTTCTTGCATCACTCTCAATTCTTTTCTCAGTTTTTCCTTTGTCTTTTTACTTGATTTTTAAAATCCCGTTTGAGCTCTTCCACGACCTGAAACAAATTCTTATTTTTCTTGGAATCTTTGGATGTTAGAGCTTTGATTTTGTTATCTTCTTCTAAGTGTATGTTTTGATCTTTTTTGTCACCCTCGTAGCTTTCTATAGTCAGAATTTTTTTTCTGTTGTTTGCTCCAGCTTATTACTTAGTTTTTAACTCTTTGTTAAAGTAGGACTCTGCTTCCATCATCGAGGGCATACTGTCCTGAGTTTGAGGATTTTGAACAGCAGTTTTCAGAGATACTTCTAGGGAACTGTAAGTTTTCAGTTCTTCCAAGATGGTGTAATCTGAGAGTTGCTTGCTCCTCTCTTGGCCTGTGATTTGGTCAGTAAGTGACCAGAAGCACTCGTCTGCCCTGAAGCTGAGGGGGGGGGGATCCTCACTGCTCTGTGGCCCTGGTGTGCTAGTGCTCCTCCTCACTCTGGGATCTACTGAAGCAGTCACTGCCACTGCTGCTGGTTCAGGGGCTCCCTAGGCCTGCTGGGTTATGGGTCTGCATGGGTGCATTCTCACCCTGAGACAACAGACTTTCCCTGACAACTTTCTAAGCTGTCTTGGCCTGCAAAACTGTCTCACTTTGTCTTTTTGTGGGTCCTGCCAGTGTAAAGTTTGTTTAAAGTCATTATTTAAGGTATCTGGAAAGGGTTGGGAGAAATCTCAGGAAGGTTCCTGCCTTTACTCAGCCTTTACTTGGCTCAGCCTCCCATAGTGATTCCTCTGAACTTTTTTGATAATTAAAGTCATTGATAAAAATATATTTTGAGAATGCTTCCCCAGTATGTATGCTTTAGATATGTACTACTCTATTAATAATTATGTACAGTAAATAAATCTTATACAAAAGTAGACATGAAAATGATGCATTAAGTTTATGAAATAATATTTGATTCTTGAATCGATAAAGAACCAATGGGATTTATCAAGTAGCAAAGTAAGTTGATCTTAATTATGCTCTTGGAAAATCATTTTTGACCCCTCTGTGGAGTATGTATTGAAGGGGTAAAAGACTTAAAGTAAGCAAATCAATTGGGAAGCTATTGCAATTGTCCACGTGAGAGATTTTGAGGATTTAAACTAGGATGATAGTTGTATATGTACTGAGAAAGTGACAGATGTGAGATGTGGTGATAGAACAGATAAAATAGAGCAAATGATTGGTTATGTGGATTATGGGATGGGGGAAAGGAAGAAATTGAGGTTAGTGCTGAGGTTGTAAAAACTAGCCTGACTTGAAAGATGATGGTGTTTTCCATAGTAATAGGAAAGCTTAAAAGAAGATGGTTTGGTTAGAGGAAGAAAATTTAATACCTGTGATTCATTCATAGCCAAACATTTTTCTCTTTCTGTATCTTGTTCTACCCTACTCAAAATGGGGGGGGGGGGAAGGCTTCTTGCCAGCCACCTGCCAGGGCCACAACTACGGAGTAATTAGGCTATTAGGTGAAGAAAGTGGAATTTTCTCAGTGATCTCTATGAAACAGTTCAAAAATGGGTGTGTAAGGATCTCTCACAGTAGAAGAGAGGGAGTTTGGAGGGATATCAGATTAGGCATGGCTACGAGGCAAACGCCATGAAAGGAGCTGTCTTCCCACTGCCTTATTAATTGTTTATATAACTTGACATATGATCAAGATCCCCTCCCCCTGAAATTGAGATGAGATGGCCTCCTGAAGGTCTCTAGCCTCCATTTTGGAGACACTTCCCCAGGTCATCCAAAATGGTGGTATTTGTATGATTAATTCAACAAATAATTATACACATTTTTTTTTTTGTGGAAGCCAATTTTTTTTACCATTTAGTTCAACAAGCATTTTTTTTTGTTCATTATTTGCCAATCCCTGTGTGGGATCTGATGAAAAGAGGAAAATCTTCCCAAGATTTCTCCCCCTGCCAAAAAAAAAAATTCTGACTATAGAAAGTTACAGTGGTGACAAAGAAGATCAAAACACACTCAGAAAAAATAGCAAAGTCAAAGCTCTGACATCCAAAGACTCTAAGAAAAATAAGAATTGGTCTCAGGTCATGGAAGAGCTCAAAAGGGATTTTGAAAATCAAGTAAGAGAGATAGAGGCAAAATTGAGAAAGGAAATGAGTGATGCAAGAAAATCATGAATGTGGCCATTTTTTAGAAAATGTAGAATGGTATCTTTGATGTAAAAGTTGAAAGTTTTCTTACCTATAAATGAGCTGGAGAAATGGTAAATTAGTATCTTTCTTAAAAAAACACCAAATGGAGTCACAAAGAATTGGGCACACTTAGAAATGACCAAACTGAACTAAACTTGCTTTATAGAAATGCTGTTGTCTCATTCTGTAATATAGTAGAATAGTCATTGAGCTTATAAAAGACAGATTTTCAAACTCTTATCGCCTATCAAA
Source organism: Myrmecobius fasciatus (assembly GCA_023553655.1). Lineage (NCBI taxonomy): Eukaryota > Metazoa > Chordata > Mammalia > Dasyuromorphia > Myrmecobiidae > Myrmecobius > Myrmecobius fasciatus. Next base: position 158,898 of record JAJPUD010000610.1, on the reverse strand, counting down.
TGAGACCTTAGATAGTGACCTTAAGCAAGTGGAATAAGAAATTCACTTTTCTAAATTGTAACATGTGGAAGAAGGAATGAAAGGAGATGAAAATATTTATTGTACCTATATCACTGAGTTGTTCTTTGGACAAAATAAAATAAAACATATAAAGCACTTTGTAAACCTTAAAGCCTTATGAAGTTATTATTATTGTGATTGTTGTTTTATAGGAGAAAAAGATGACATTTTTATTTGGGGGCCCTGACAGTGAGGTTATGAATCATCTTTCTTTTTAAACAAGTATTGATGATGTATGCTGGGGTTTTTTCTTTTCTTTTTTTTTTTTAAAGGTTTTTACTCCTTATTTCTCATATTTTGAAAGCCATATGTATAAGGTAGTTCTTTTCATATGATAAAAGAAGTACTTGTTTTTAAATCCATAGAAAAGTATGTTATGATATAACTTGATATTTAAAGTATCTGTGGCTATATATTATACTAATATTTATATTATCATTGTAACTTAGCAGAAACATGTAATTCTTCTAAAGAATGAATATATTTTTCTTTCCTATTCTATATCAAACCGATTGTACTTTCCAAGATAAAACTCTCAAACTTTGGTGTGACAACTACTTATCTTAATATATCTTTAAACTTGTAAAAGTACTTTTTATCCCCTCTCCTTCATTTGTCTAGTTTAAATAGTTTCCAGCCTCTTCTCACCAGGTACTTGTCAAGCATTTGGTAGATAAGCTCATTTTGACTCTGCTTAGTTAATTAAGGTGATTGTAAACAAAAGATGTACAATTCAAAGTCAAGCGGAATTTCACATGGATGATGGAGGTGATAATAGCTTAATTCCTGCTTGATCTTTCCTGTCTTTGCTCTGGCTAGCATACACTGACCTTGTCCACAATCGGATGACCTCCCTATTTTACTCCCCTGTTTTGAAAGCTGTTCTTGCCATAGCTAGCCCTGAGGGGGTATCTGGGAGACCACTGATCCACTGACCCATGTCAAGACTGGATTTTTAGTCTGATCTACTGGGCCTCTGACAAGGTTACATGTTGGACTTACTGAACATAAAAGCCAAAGAGCCTGCATTTTTCTGCTTCTTAAGTGACATGCACATTATAAAATGTAGGAAGAGAATATAGTTTTATTTTATCAATTTCCTATGAAATTCATTTCCTAACTAATTTAATGTATAAATTTTCTAAATGACCAAATTCTATCTAAAGTATTCCCCCTTTTTTTAGTTTGTAAATTTTGCTAGAATTTCTTAAAACTGAATTTAAATATTTACAGATTTAAGAAATTAAATAAAAACATACAAATAATATAATTTTATATTTTTCAGTATAATAAAGGAGTGGGTTTTAAAAACTCATATTGTGTGTTATTTTAAGGAAAAATCCATTATTTCCTTTAAAAATCTTAAGATAGCATTATTAGTATGTATAGTCTCATAAGTACCAAAGCTTATATATTTAATTTTAAAATTGTTTATTTGCATTTAGAAGCATGTCACAAAATGTTTCCTATGTGTAGTGATTTAAGTTTGGACAAGATCTAATAGAATTAGGAAAAAGAAAAATATTTTCCATTTGTGCTTAGTTTATTCATTCCACCATTTCTTCTTCCACACAATAAGACATTATAACTTCTTTGTGTGATTAGATAGTCATTGTTCTATAGTTTATAACGATATCCCCTCTTTTTTTTTACTGTAGGAATTGATCCCTGAATTTTATTATCTCCCTGAAATGTTTGTCAACTTCAATAATTATAATCTTGGAGTGATGGATGATGGGACAGTGGTGTCTGATGTTGAACTTCCTCCGTGGGCCAAAAGTTCAGAAGAATTCGTTCGCATAAACAGATTGGTAAGATAGCAATCATGACTTTGTCAAAGGCCAATAATCTTAAGCCATCTTTCGTGTGATGTATAAAAATTAACCCAGGGTCCTTTTGTGCAAAGCTGAATTTGCTGTAGATTAGAGTGAAATATGCATTTTTTGACGTTCTATTTTGCTTATATTAGTTTATTCTTTTCATTTGTATGTGAAAACTAAGAATTATTCATGCCCCTAGAATAATGGGTTTGTTGCTTTTTGAAAATATACTTTTCCTACCAAAAATGCAGGGGTTTTTTTATTTACATAGATAGCACTACTACCTTTGCTTTAAGCTGAGGAATCTGTACATTTTTGATATGTAAAATATAATTTCAGATTATTTCATACATTTTAAAAAATATTTCTATAATACTTAAGTATGTGAAATCATTTACTATAACTTGTTACAATTGCTTAGGTGATATGTGACATAAGTATCCTATCCCTAGTTATTTAGCACTTGTGCTGATTCTAACTTTAATAAAGAATATCTACTTAGTGTCCTTTTTAACTTCTGATAGAAATTTCACAACAGTAAATTAGGCTTTTATTCCTTGTATTTAATTCAGGTTCTCTTAATAGTGTTTTTTGTAATTATTGTAATTATAATGTTAGAAATCCAAACTAGCTGTTGTAGCATTCTGTTTGTTATTGAATAACAAAGTAATGAAATTTAGTTGTCTAAATAATGCCTTAATTTTAAAATTTAAATCCTCCTCACTTCTTACAGCTCTATTTTTATTTCCCCTGGATGCTTATTTAAATCTTGCCATTCCTAAAAATCATACAATGTAGCGTATGTAAAATGCTATTTTTATTAAATACTTCAAAAGATGCTCACTATATCATTGTATTTAAATTTAGTCTTCAAAATATGGCTCTGCAATGGGGAAGAAATTTTGTACCTTTGAAATGTGTTGGTGGTTTTTTTGAAGGAAAAATGGAGATAGGAGAGTTGACTTGGTGTTTTCATTCTTTTCCACTTCCTCTCTTGAGGGAACCCTTAAAGAAAAATTAATAATTGTGATCAGAATCATATAATTAATGAAACGTGGGGTTTAAAGTTAATTTGAGGTCTAAAGGGAACCAACTCTTTAAATCAAATGAGCATAGATAGTGTTGTTAAACATGCCAGGGGAATGAGGAGGAAGTATGTTGTAGTGAAGTATTCTTTTTGGCTTTACAGTGAACCTTGGCTGATAGTCATGTTTTAAAGATTTCATCTCTTATCAGTGTTTTAATTTGACAACTTGAAGGATTTAGTAGTTCATCTTGTGAACTGGTCCTCCTCCTTATTCCCCCTACCCCCATCCTTATGCCATACTCTCCTGAAAATGGAGGACTGACGAGTAGAGGATATTATAAAGTGACAACTTACAGACAATTCAGACGTTTGTTGAGAGCCTGTGCTGTTCTGAAATTGTCTGTTTTATAGTATTCTGCAATATTCAAATGCTTCTAAATTTTGTTTATGATTTTAAAAAATCTGAAGTGCTTAGTTTTTATTTTGTTTCCTTCTGTCACTTATAGTTTGTTTTATGAATTTTTCCCCCTATGGTATAAGGACATTAGATATCAGTAGCAAGTCAAGTGCAAAAGCAATTTTCTTTTGGAACTAGTTGAGTTTTATAACACTAAACATTTTTTGTTTCTGATATTACTTTGTTGATTCTACAACAAAATTTGGAAGTCCAGAAAATATGATATAGAAGAGTTCAGGTTGATTGATTTTATGTGTTTTTTTTTAACCTCCTAGGACTGACTAAATGATTAGTATAGTATTTTATGTATCTGTTAGCATGTTATCACAAGAGGTATTTTTTTCCCTTTTTTGCTTTTTTGGTTTGCTTCAAGTCTACAGATTTTATGCAATGATTGTAGCTCATGAAATGCATACTACTTTGATCTGTGACCTTTTTGTGGTGCTAATCGGGTTCCTGATATCATTATACCTTGCTCATTAATCATATTTCCTGCAGCCCGTCAGGCAACCAGACAGCCCAAGTCCTTGTTTTCAGCCCTCTGTTGGCAGGTTTCTGCTTTTTCAGATTATTACAGTGCGATACTTTGGCTTCTCATAACCAGAGCCACATCAAGCTGTGTGCTACAATTAAAGTCAGATGGTCCTCAGGTTGAACAGGGATATAGTGTTGCAGCTGTCTGTCTTCCTGGAACAGACCAGCACTAGGAACAGATGATATATAGGACAGTGAAAAATAACAGATTGTACAGTACCAGGTTAGTAGCAGGGGATCAGAACATTAATTAATGGACATACTTATTTTAAATTGATACACAGCTCATCATTTTAAAATACTGTGGAGCACAAATGTTAATTCAAGAAGATAGAATAAATTTTAAAGATATGTGACTGTATTTTGATTCTGTGTTGGGACTTCTTATTTTGCTTATTTTTACTAAAGGAGAATAGTAATTCTGTGGTTAAAGAGCTGATATAGTCATTGTAGGAGGATGGTATTTTGCTAGTACTTACCCAAATATTTTCATTTTGCAAGAAATACATTCAATATTGAGATTTTGGCCAAAGACCCAGATACAGATATTCTGCATGATTTGAAAGTAAAAACTAAAAGATAGAATTTTTCTTTCTTGGGAATTCCCATTGTTCAGGATATTGGTAATAAAAGAAAAATTGAACGTGATTCTCCATTTTGGCATGGGTCTAGATTCTGGTCTTGTTTTCACATGTTAAGAAGATTGAAGGTCTTTGATTCCAAAGAGAAAACAAATGAGCAATAGAATTTTATCTTCAAAATAATGTGAAATTCCTTAATTTACCACTCTTAATTTAGGACTATATACTATTAATTGTTTATACAGAGAATCCCATATAATTTCAAGAGATAAATTTAATTGAGAAAGCCAGACTAGGCAATAACTCTTTAGCAAGAGTTCATAATCTGAGATCTAGGAATTTTTTTAATATTTTGATAAATGCACCAGAGTTTAATTTTTTCCTTTATGATTACGTCTTTTTATGATTTAAAAAATATTGTTCTAAAAGAGTCCACTGGCTGCTCCATACTGCCAGTGATAATGCTATAGAACTTTTTAAAGAACTCTTATTTTAGAGTCTTTTCTAAAAATACACTTTATTGAGGTAAAAATAAGTGAAACTTCAGTCAAACTGATTAAGTTAAAATAAAATTGTCCTGTTTCACTTAGGGAAACCTGTCTTCTTTCATACTTTGCTCCTCACTTTTCTCTGTAATGAAAAGAATTGCCCCCAAAATGAACTGTAATGAAAGGCAGAAATGCTAAGAGTTTTTATTATTTGGTTAAGATATAATATTTTGGATATGAGGATCTGGAAATATGACTTATTAGGGACAGTTTTAGGGAGGAGAAGAACATGCTAACCTCTGAAGAGAATGCAAGGAACTTCAGTCAACTTAAGTGGTCTTTTGATGCCAGAGGTCAAAAGTTTTGAAGAAAGATAGAAAGTTTTAGAGGCCCTGTATGTTAGAAAGTGAAGAAAAGAGGGAGGGAGAGAGCTGACAGGTTACAGGCCGAGTGGATGAAGATTGGATCAAAGGAATGGTAATCAAAATTTTGTTTGCCCAAAACAGAGATTATTGAACATTCTTATTCCTTAAACTGCATTATTGGCAGTATTTCTTTGGCAAAGGCTAGGAGTTAATAGCTGATATTTGGGTGGTCATAGTTTTAACTTAAAACCTAGGAAGAAGTCTGTGTTTCCTCCAAGGATGAAAATGGAACTAAATTTAAAATTTGGTCTTGGACTGGGGGATAAAAAGTAAAATGAACTTTATTAGAAAGGACAATAATCCTAAGGATTAGGATTAAAACTAAAGATGCACAGAATAAAAAGGGAATGACATAGGGTAAATCTAGAACAGATTATTTAATGCTTTAAACTTGTGACATATAAATTGAATAGTTTGAGACTATGTAGGTATGACTTTGCTTACTCTTTATAGAATTGGTTCTCCCAGACATATACATACATATATATGTATATATGTCTGTGTTTGTATGTATGAGTGTTGGGAAAAGAGTTGGAGCTTGAGAAAATTTGTATTTCCATGACATACCATTTATGACATAGAATGATATAATGGGACTGGGGGGGGGATAGGGGGAGGAGGAGGGAGAGTGGAGAGGGGAAGCTGGGAAGAACAACATTGAATTTAGAGTCAGAGGGCCTGGATTTGAGTCCTCCTTTTACCATTTTCTTTTTCTTTTTTGCTTTTTGCTGAGGCAATTGAGGTTAAGTGACTTGCCCAAGGTCACACAGCTAGGGAATGTTAAGTGTCTGAGACCAGATTTGAATTCAGGTTCTCCTGACTACAGGGCTGGTGCTCTGTCCACTGCTCCACTTAGCTGCCTCCACTGTGCCACCTAGCTGCCCCTACTTTTGCCATTTTCAGTAAACTGTGGGACCTTGACCAAAAGGGAAGTTTTCTATGTATCAGTATTTAACAAAAAAAGTACTGTTAATCTAAATAAAACAGAATATTTGTATGTAATGTTTAAAAATATCTTTATAGTATTTTGTCTATAATGACCACTTCAGACATTAGTGCTACTTTTCCTTCTACTTCTTTCTATTTGAACTTAATTTGAATGTGCATACATTTTACATCTATAATATACTCTTTTCTCTATTTTAAAAAATGGACAGAAATCTCTTTCCCCTGAACCCACCAAAAAGAAAAAAAAGAAAGAAAATCAATTTTTGTAACATTTACATAGTCAATGACTTATTAAAGATATATTTAGTTTTGTACCCTAAGTCTATTATCTCTCTATGGATAGCATGTTTCATCTTCAGTCCTCCTGAATCATGAATGGTCATTTGTTGATCTTAGTTCTTAGAGTTTTAAAAATTGTTTATTTTTACAGTATTGTTATTATTATTTAAATTATTCTGATTCTGTACTTTATTAAAGTCCTCATTTTGTGTTTTTATAATATTGATGTCATAGTAAAAATTGTTCTTTGTATATTTTTGTATGTTCTTGAAATCATATTTCTTCATTTATTCTAGCACAGTAATACTCATCACATTCCTATACCACAGCTTATTGAGCCATTCCTCAATTTGGGGGCATTCCTTTAGGTTTGAGCTATCTTCATCCCCAAAATATAATAGTCTATTTATTATTGGAAAGAACTTTCATAATTAGATAGCTAATTAATTTCACCTCAATTCTATAGTTATATGTTGTGGCACTTGGGATACAAAGAAAGGTTTCCCTATCCTAAAGGAGCTTTTATTAGACTAGGGATAAATTATGTAAAAAACTAGTTAATTAATGAGTGAATATAATAAGTGATAATGTGAGTGTATAGTTACCTAATTTGTATGTAGGGGTTACAAAGGGAAAAAGAGAGGGAGAGGGAAAGAAAATGCAGGATAATCTCTAAGGGAAAATTGTAGCAACTGGAATAATGAGGAGGAAAGGCATTCTCCAGAAGATATGATTTGAAGTGAGAATTAAAGGAAGCAGGGGAAACTGAGAAACGGAACTTTATGTTCTTGGGCAAAGCCCATGAACAGGTATGAAAAAGGAAGATGAAGTTGTGTGTCCTGGGGAACAGCAAGTAGGCGAGGCTAGCAGACTGGAGTGCAGAGAGTTTGACATAATTAAAGCTGGAAGGAACCCGGATATGAAAAGATGAAGAGCTTTAAATACCAAGAGTTTATATTTGATGCTGGAAGTAATAAGGAGCCCGTAGAGTTTATTGAATAGGTGGATGCCCTAGTAAGATCTATCCTATAGAAAAGGAAAGGAAGTGTGGGGGTAAATTAGGTTGTCACAAGTTTTAGTCATAGGATTATGGGAAAGGCCTGGAGTGAAAATGGTACCTTCAAAGGAGCAAGTCCTTTAAAAGCTAAATATACTTAGCAATTAGTAGATATTGTCAAAGTATCCATTATAATGTTTTATGTTTTAGAAACCTTTTTTAAATATTTATTTTGATGAATTTCAAATATTTCCTAGCATAAAAGATACTCCTAACAGTTGAAATTGCTTATTTGAAAGGGAAGTATTATGGACTAGTGAGTTTACTATGTGAAATATAATTGAAAAATGGTTCATTGCTTTTTGTATATTTGGGGAAATAAGATGCTAATATATCATACTACTGGCAGCCCTTAAAAGCCACAAATTTAACTTGTTTGGAGTACATCTGGAAATGTTGTTTTCTTTAAGAAAGAGACCTATAACTGCTTTATGCAAAACAGTACTTTTACACTATTTTTTAAAAAAGAATATGAATGCATAATAATTAGCTTGTGACAGTATAACAAAACCCAAGAAATGAAATTGAATATGTCTTTTGTTCCCATTTTATACACTTGATCAAATCAAAATTTGGTGTAGTGAGAAATTGCTTGCCTTTTGGCTTTTGGTGTGTATCTATTAAAGTTTTTGCTTAATCTAGTTGTTCTATGCTGTACCTCTTTAGCTTCTTTTTCTTCTATCTTAAATCTTAGTCTATACCACTTATGTATCTCTTCTAATGAGACACTTTATTTTCTTTGCTGATAAGGAATATAAGTGATAGAAACTTAATAGACTTTTCTGTTTTTGTTTTAAGCTTTTTTCTTTTGAGGTGTATTTTAATTTCATTGTTATTTAAAAATTTTTTCTTATTCATCTTTGTAACAATCAGCAATAATTTATTAAATACTAATGTTGTACTAGCACTGTTCTAGGTGATGGAAAAACAAGGACAAAAATGAAACAGGTCTTGCCGTGGATGAATTTCCATTCTTTTAGGGGAATGCCTATCAGATAAATACCATATAATTTTAGATAGGAGGCACTAGCATCTGATTGGATCAGCAAATAACTTCATGTAAGAGGCATTGGTACTGAGGTTTGATGAAAACTCAAGCTTCTAAGAGTTATATATTCCTACAGTATTAAAATACCTTGAACCAATTATTATATGCTATAAAAATTTAATTTGATTTTTATTTAATCTCTGATATTTAATTTTGGTTTATGTAATTCACTTTCTCTTGCATGTTGGGTTTTTTGTCTATACCTCTTCCTTTGTCCTGTCTTCTTCCCCCATATAAATTTCAGTTGAGAGCTTTCATTAATTTCAGTTTAGTTGAGATATTACTGTGCTATTTTTTATTGTTGCATATTTCAGAAAAGGTTTATAATCCACATATATATTTCCTCTATGAATGTACTAATGAAATAAAACTATAGTTCCTTTTTTGGATAATTTTTTTTCTCAAGACCTATGTAGATTGTGTTTTTTATTATTTATTTTTTAAAACATAAGGTTTTTGAAGAATTATATCAGCTACCATATTGAAAAATGAAAAATGATAATATAATAAAGTCAATAAACCGATGTAAAAATTTCCTTTAAATGCTGTTTTTAAGTATTGTCAGAGTAAGCTGTTTCCCCAGCTCCTTGCCCTCATGGAAAAGTTCCCAAAAAAAGGGTCATGGATGACAAGAATAATTCTGGCTCATGATTATTTGTTAAAGTGTTCTTTGATTCTAGGTGTTTTGCCTTATTAGGATCATTATTTTTTTAGATTCAGTTTTATTTTTTTTCAATTAATAGAAATCTATTTTCTCCTTCTGTTCTCTAACCCATCAAAAAAGAAAAACTCCCAGTCTATCTCCTCTTTTGTCAGGAAATGGGAAGTATGCTTCATAATAGATCCTTTGGAACCATGATTAACTATATCACATTGATGATATTGGGGGTTTTTTTGCATGTTTCTCTGTACCATGTTATTACTGTGTAATTATTCTTCAGGCTCCATTTATTTCATTCTTCATCATTTCATAATTTTCCAGATTTTCTTGAAACTCTCCTTGTATGGTTTCTTAGTAGCAAAATTATATTCTACTACATACAGATAACACAGTTTGTTCAGCTGTACCTCAACTGATGGACATCCCCTTCAGCTTCCAGTTCTTTGCTACTATAATTGTTTTTTTAGTGTTGTTTTGAGCTTTGCATACCTGTAGGATTTTTTTTTCCTCATTCTTTGTTCTCATTAGTGGTGTAGGCCCAGTGATAGCATCACTGCCACCCATGTTAGTAATTTTGGAGGCATTGTTTGAAATCTGATTTTCAGTGACTAGACCAATTCATTCTTTAAGGATTATGTCTAAAATCACTCACCCAAATCACTCACATTTTCATTGATTGGCTAAGAGCAGGTCTCAGACCAAGTCCCACTTGGTTATTGTTAGAGACCTGATTGGTTCAGGATGAATAGCAGTTGTTTCTGTTTTGCCCAGAAACCCTGAGAGTCCTCCCCTCTCAGATTGATTTTTTTTTTTTTACTAAGTTTAAAAAAAGGTCATTCTTTGCCTCATTTCTTACCTAGTCTTAATCACTGATTGGACTTTACCTCAGTCAAACTGAGACCTGTTTTTTTGTTTTTTGTTTTTTAATAAAGCTTTTTATTTACAAAACATATGAGTGATTTTTCTACATTGACCTTTGCAAAAACTTTTTTTCCCCAAGCTTTTCCCCTCCTTCCCCCCACCCCCCACCCCTAGATGACAGGTAATCTAATACATGCTAAATAGGATAAATTGTATGACAAATACAATACACGTATACATATCTATACAGTTATCTTACTGCACAAAAAACATCAGATCTAGAAAGAGAAGAAGAAAAAAACAACCTAAGAAGGAAAACAAAATGGATGGAAATATTCACAGAAAGCGTTAAAATGCTGTGTTGTGGTTCACATTCAGTTCCCAGAGGCCTCTCTCTGGGTGTATATGACTATCTTCATCGCTGAACAATAGGAACTGGTTTGAATCACATCATTGTTGAAGAGAACCATGTCCATCAGAATTGATCATCGTATAGTCTTGTTGCTGTGTATAATGATCTCCTGGTTCTGCTGATTTCACTCAGCATCAGTTCATGTAAGTCTCTCCAGACCGCTCTGAAATCCTCCTGTTGGTCGTTTCTTACAGAACAATAATATTCCATAACATTCACATACCATAATTTATTCAGCTATTCTCCAATTGATGGTCATCCTTTCAATTTCCAGTTTCTTGCCACTACAAAAAGGGCTGCCACAAACATTTTTGCACATGTGGGTCCCTTTCCCTCCTTTAAAATCTCTTTGGGATATAGGTCCAGTAGAAACACTGCTGTGTCAAAGGGTATGCACAGTTTGATAACTTTTTGAGCATAGTTCCAAATTGCTCTCCAGAATGGTTGGATCCTTTCATAGTCCCACCAACAATGTATCAGTGTCCCCAAACTGAGACCTGTTAAAGAACTTAATTTGAAAAGGCCAAGATCTCCCACTGTATCTAAGGCCATCTCCAGTCCTCTTAATCTGTATTTTGCTACTGGACCCAGATGATTCTGGAGAGGATAAAGTGAGGCTGGTGGTTTTGAACAGTCCTCTCACTTCAATCCAAGTCACTTCCATGCCATGGCATCACCTCCCTGATATCATGGTCCTCTTCGAGAATGAAAGACAGACAACAATGAATGCCTCTTATTCTTGTAGATTTGAATTCACTCCTTATATCTTGGATGTAAGTTATCATTTCCTTTCTAATTTTAATTGGTTTTATTTGTACAAAAACTTTAAAATATTATTTAATGAAAGTTATCTATTTTGTTTTCTGTGATCCTTTTTGTCCTTTGGTCAAGAACTTTTTCTTTATCCATTTTTGATTCTCTAATTTGTTTGAGATTTCACTCTTTTGATCTGAGTATTCATTTGGAGTTTAACTTTATATATGGTCTGAGTTGTTGGTCTGTTCCTAATTTTTGTCAGACTGCTTTCCAGTTCCCAAGCAGTTTTTCTTTAGAGTTCTTATGCCAGAACCTGGAGTCTTTGGAATTATCAAACACTTGGTTGCTTGGTTACTATGATTATTTTCTTCTGTATTTTTGTGTACCTAATCTTTTTCATTATCAGCCTTTTCTATTTGTTAACTAGTACCAAATTGTTCTATGATCACTTCTTTGTAATATAATTTGAGATCTGGTTCTTCCAAGCCCCCTTCCTTCCCAGCTGTTTCATTATTTTCCTTGAGAGCTTGACCTTTTGTTCCTCTAAATGAATTTCATCCTTTTTTCTAGTTCTATGAAATAATTCTTTGGTAGTTTGGTATTACATTGGACAAATTAATAAATTTGGATAATTTTTTATTTGACTCAGCCCAAATATGAAGAATTAATATTTTCCCCAGTTATTTAGATAAGTATTTGTGTAAAATATTTTCTTGTAGTTCTTGATCATATAAACATTTAATTGTTCTTTCAGCAACTAAAAAATAATTCTCCTATAGGATCTTTATTGATAATAATACTATTGATAAATATGTGAACATATAGAATTAGTCTTTAATTTTTTAGAGAAATGATTAGAATCTTAATTCAGTTCACCCATTTCTTCTAACACCAAATAAATATGGTGCCCCTTTTTATTAGTGATTTATTTACTGTTTTATCTGAAATAAACAGGTCTCCACTATTATCCTCATTTCTACTGATTAACTCCTGATAATCAGATTTTTTCTAGTTACAGCAACTCATGAAGACATCTACTAGGACATTAGAAAATTATGCTATCCATGAGTGCAGATAACATTCAATATTGATGAAATCCCAGACTCAGTAGTATTGCTGTGCTTTTCATATGATGTACAGAAAGTCTTCTGCCTAGTGAGAAATGTGAATTATTTCCTCATATCACTTAGAGAAATGGTATGTTTTAAATTATTTTTACTTGTAGCCCATGTATTGTAGGAAATTGTCAAAATCAAATTAACACTGTTTCCTGTTTAAGTAGTCACAGTATTTGCCTCTTTTATACCAGTGGCTCTCAGTTCTTATACTATTATCCTTTTAAAAATAAATGTTGAAGTTGGAAACTATATAATAGAGCAAAAGGAGATGAGGTTTTCCTTCTGGCTCTGCCACTAATTTTTTTCATGTCAAGTAATTGTCTGTCTTCCTCTTGGTCTCAGTTTCCTCATCCCTAAAATAAGGAGGTTTTAAACTAGTGTCTGATAAGGTTTCTAGTTTTGACATTCTGTGGTCAAGTAGAAAAAAGTTCATCCTATTAAAATTAGAGCTAGTTGTGATAAAATCAGGTGACTCTAATATATGGATTCCTTAGACATGGGCCTTTTGGTCCTGGATTAATTTTCTGTTGTCACCTACTAAAGTTAGAGAAAGAAATTGATTTCTCTTCTAGAAGCTATTAGCTTAATAATCTTTATCTATATTCTTTTCTGCCTGAATAGTTCTTTCCTGTCATGACCACTGTAAATACCACACACAGATAATTGACATTCATCCAACCAATATTTATTCAGTGCAATGCACACTTATTAGGGATCTGCCTATGTACAGAGTAGGGAACTGGGGAAGCAACAACTGAAACCAAAAAACATACATTTCCTGTCCTCAAAGAGCTATTGGGAAGACATAATGTAAATATAAAGAAATGTAATTTGAAGAGGAGGGGAACAAAAGGCTGAATGGAATCATTTCAGAGATGTTGATGAGAGATTCTTACATGAAGTGAAAGGTTAGACTTCAAAGGCACATCCTAACTCTAAAATTCTCATTTATGTATTCTTTAATTTAGGTTAGAAGATCCTGGAAAAGACAATATAAAGAGACTTCAGCAAAGCTGTACATTAATTTGCATGAACACATACATATATATACACATATATATGTGTATACTTGTACACATGTATTTTCATATAGCTAAGATTGCAGGTGAATTTGAGAAGGAAGTTAACATGTGGAAAAAATGAGAGGACACAGCAAAAGAAAACTCACCTCCTGGTCTTTAGCTTCCCCATCTCTTTATCCAGGGTACTCCTCAGGTAGAGGGTCCTTTCCTCAAGGTATTTTCAACATGATAGAAGCTAGAGTAACCCAGTCTTAGAATTAGGAAGATCTGGGTTCAAGTGCCACCTCTGAAACCAGCTAGCTTTATTGCCCTAGGCAGGGTCTTCCATTGCCTTCAGAAACTCTATGAATATAAATTGCAAAACACCCTGATCTGCTTTCCAAGAGGACTGTTTTTTTTTTTTCACTTGCATTCCCTATACTAATGAAATCACAGTTCCAGTAAAAATATATATGTATATGCAAAATAATATATTAGATTATGTGAAGTGTTTAAGAGGAATGTAAAGTGTATGAAATAGATGAGGGAATATTGTTCTCAATGGGCTGGATTTGGCTGGAAAATATTGAGGACCTTAGAGCTATATTGTGAAGTATTTTAACTTTCTAGCTAAGAAATTCTTACTTCTTTCATTATATAATTGAATAATTCAATAACATAAGTAGACCTGAGTGCATTAGGAAAGCTGATTCATTCAACAAATATTTGATAGACATCTACTTGTGCCAGTAGCTTTAGTAGGTGCAAAGGCAAAAACAAAAGCAGCACTTGACCTCAGAAAGCTTATATTCTCCTGTGTACAGAGATAAATAAATACAAACTGTATGCAGATTAATATGGGAGAACCCTGATGCTTACCAGAAATTACAAAAGGTCTTGTGTAGCAGGTAAGCGCTTGAGTTGCGATTCGTCTTTGCTAATCAATCACTTTATGATGGCATAGGTGGGAAGGGAAGCAAATCAGAGAAATACTGCAGGTAGACTGTAGTCCTTTTATGAGTGAGGATAAAGAACTTTAGGAAATACTCAATTAGCTAAATGATGGTTCAGGAAACACAGAATGCAGCCCAAGTTGGATGGGTCTTAGAGAGCTTGAAGCTAGGTGGTAGTGCAATTCACAGCACAGGACACTCTACAATCAGGTTTTCAGGTTTTCAGCCATTCAAACAATGGTTAATCACACACTTTACTATAGATCATGTTAAGCCCTAGAGGTACAAAAAGACAATAGTAAGACCTTCTCTGATGAGCTTCATGAAAGAGGTACTTTTTACATGTAGAGAGATTATCTAGGGGTAATGGCACCCACTTAGAACCCCTCAGATGACACCTTAAGTGGACATTGTAGAACTGCTTCAGGGAGAAGTGTGAGGAACTTTGAGGGCCTTAGAAACACAGGCATAGCAGCTTCAGTTAGGGTCTCCTTGGCTCAGCACTTTGGGGGAAACATGGCAGTTTATAAAGGGACCCTCACCTATGATGTTTGAGTTCCAGCATTCTTAGTTCCAAAGATTGTTTTACAACCCAAGCACCTTCAATATTCCTCAACTCCCAGGGAGTTGTAGAAAATGTCTGTTCTTGTTATTACTATATTTACAAAGTAAATATCATCTTGTAAAAGCCAGTTAATGCCAAATGATTAAATAGAACTGGACCCTAAACTGTGGGGGACATTGGCAGAGGAAAGAGATACACACAAGCCCCTGAGGGCACCCTGGAATCCTGAGGGGCAGTAGCTTTTTGATCCTTAGAGAAGGGACAGAGCCAAAGGGATTACATCCAAGTAATTTGGGGAACACTGCAATATAAGCAATCAGGACAGATTTCCTGTAGGAGGTAGTGCTTAAACTGAACCTTCAAGCTAAAGATTCTAGGAGACAGAGGTGAGGCAGGATTTTAGGCATGGGGGAAAGCCAAAGAATGGAGGTAGGACGCAGTGTCCTGTGGGAAGAGTTGTAAGAAGGCCTTTTTGCACTGGAACATAGAAGGGGAACATAGAGGGAAGCAGAAAAGGTAAGTTTAAGTCAGATTAGAAAGGGTCACAAATGCTAAACAAAGGAATTTCTTAATTATTTTACAGGTTATAAGGAGCTTCTGAAATTTATTGATTAGGAAAATGATATGGTCAGCTCTGACTGTATCAAAATCATGTTCATTTCTAACGCTAAAGAGGACTAAGGATCATTTATAATCTTTCATCAAAAAGTTGTGGGTTTTAACCAAATATTTGAATTAATGTTACAAGTAAATGCCTCTCCCTCTTTGTGTGTTATCCTGCTGATGAAGGGCACTCCTTCCCCCCCCCCCAACTATATTTGTTTAGGAATGGAAATAAATTAGAGGGACAGGAACCATTTAGAAGTTATGTTAAAGTAAGAAATAATGAGGGTCTGAATTAGAATAGTGACATTTACTTGGAATAGTTAGAAAAGGATTCATGTAAGAGAAAATAAAATCAGCAGAACTAACATATATGACTTCAGCATGAGTGTAAGTGACAGGAGGATGATATGTTGAGGCTTAAATACTGATGGGACATGCAGGTAGAAATGCATTGGAGATAGTTAGAAATGGCAATCTTCCCTGAATTCAGGAGGATCTGAGTTCAAATGTGGCTTCAGGCACTTACCATTTCCTACCTATATAACTCTGGGCAAGTCACTTAATCCCAATTGCCTCAGCAAAAAAAAAAAAAAAAAAGAAGAAGAAGAAAAAGAAATGCCCATCTTGAGCATGGAAGGAATCAGTACTAGGGAATAGAGATTTGGAAATCATCTACAATCCATTGACCATTGGAGATGTAGGAATAAATGTGATCACTGAGGATGTGGGGAAAGAAGAATGTCAATGATAGAGCCTTGGAAAACCCCTATAAGAGAACTGGGCCTTTTTCAGTCTTCATCCTTCTTACCCTCTTTTCAATATCTGGCTCCTTTAATCACTTCATCCTTTTCTCTTCTCTGGATTTTTCAATGCTGTTCTGTCATGGTTCTCCTTGATGATTCTCAGTCTCTTTTGTAGGTTCACAATCTGCATCTTAACTTCCTGATTTTATGAAAAAAGTTTAAGGGTTTTAATGTACTTCAGGTTCACTATGAATTGGCTCTCTTCAACAATGAAATGTTTCAAACCATTTCCAATTGTTCACTGAAGAAAGCCATATACACCCAGAAAGAGGGATGTGAAATGTGGACCACAACGTAACATTTTCATGCTCTCGATTGATGTTTGCTTACATTGTTTCCTTTATCTGATTTTTCTTTCTTGTAGATACGATTTTTCTTGCACAACAATGATAAGTGTGGAAATATGTATACATATATTCGATTTGTCAAGTATTTTAACATAATTAACATGTAGTAGATTTCCTGCCATCTAGGGGAGGGGTGGGGAGTTGGGGGGAAAATTTTCTAACAGAAAGCTTTGTAAGGGTTAATGTTGAAGAATTACCCATACATATGTTTTGTAAATTAAAAAAAAAAAAAGATTCGATATGAATTAATCACGGGAAATGGCCACCAAAACTAAAGTCTGTATTTACAGTGTTATAGAAGCAGGGAATGATAATTCTTTTATACTTCTACTTTATTTGTACTATATCTGGAATGTGGTGTTCAGTTCTATACCCCACATTTTCAGAATGTCATTAATAATCTGGTGAGTGTCTGGAGTCAAGTTTGCTGAAATCATTTCCTATGAAGATGAGTTGAAGTGCCCATGGATGGTTAGTTTGAAGAGAAGACAGGGGGAGGAGGGAACATGACAGCTACCTTCACTTATTTGAAAGACTGTCACATAGAAGCTGCATAGATTAAACTTGTTCTGCTTTGACCCCAGATCAAAGCTTCTTAAAGTGTAGGTCATGATCCTATATGGGGTCACATAACAGTGTGGGGGTCATGAAAATTTGGCACCAGTAAAAGGTATCAAATATTCTGCCAATATTTAATTCTTTAAAAATGGGTGCATCCATACACTTTTCCAATAAGTGATAAAATTATACATACACTAAAGAACTGTTTTAAAATAAATTTCTTTATAATTTATTATCAGTAAATGTTTGATTTGTATACCTATATTTATATACCTATATACCCACAGTCATTTAAAAATTTCTGGGTTAAAAAGGGATTGTGAATGGAAAAAGTTTATTATTGATATTTTACTTCTATGAAACCATCCCTGCATTCCTGCTGTGAATCTCAATTGGGCACAAAGTACAATCTTTATAACATACAGTTGTCATCATTTAACTAATGTTTTATTTAGGATTCTAAGAAATCCCACCCTGGATGATGGTGTTAAGACCAGTGCATACAAATAGTCAAAAGAATCATTTAGGCTTGATAATAAGGAAAAACTACACCACAATTAAACCATCCCAAACTGGAATAGACTGTGAAGTATTTTTCCCTTTACTGAGAGTCTCCAAGCAAAGGTTGAATAACCACTTGTGTATTATGGAGGACATTCTTCCACATCTGTGGGATAGACTAGATGACTTGCAAGTCCCATGAGTCTCTGAAATTCTGTGATCTAAAACCAAGTTTCCTTTCTCTTTCAGCAGTTTCTTGTTTGTTTGTTTTTTATGCAGGGTAGAGAGGAGTGGGATTTATTTAATGGTTGCCCTCTGGGTCTCTTACTGCTTCCACTAAACTGGCTTATCTGCTCTGAGAAAGTAGTTGCAAGTTTCTAGTATTCATAAATAAAGCTAAGAATAGCACAAGTTTGTGGTGGAGTGTAGTTCTGTGTCTTAATCCTATGAATTTTAATGTTAATATGGACCTTTATACCTTTAATATGTCTCAAAAATTGAAATTAGAAATAAAGTGTTAATCACTAATTACAGAATGAAAATAGCACCCTCTCCAGAATAAATAGTAAGCTTTATTTTCAAAATTTCTAAATGTTTAACTAAATTATGTCATTTGTTTATTTGTAATAATATATTTTATGTACAGATACTTGCTTCTGAGTGCATTACATAAATGGAAGCATAACATGAAAGAGTAATTTATGATAATTTTAATTCTTAGAGCTTGCTGGTTACTTTGTCCTTTGGTTTTTGCAGCATCTTAAGATTGAAAAGTGTTAAAAGATATTTTTAAAATTCCCAAAGGATTGTGTTTTCTCAAAATACAAAAAAGAAAACAAATTACAGTATTTCTGATACATAGTAGAGAGATTAAAATGACAAATGCTATATTAAATGCATTACAATTCAAGCTTTTAATTTATAATGACTAGAACTAAAGTAGAAGATAATTTTATTTAAATTCACCTTAGAATTTCTAAGAAAATGTAGCCTCAGAAAAACTAATTTTTGGCTTATGGTTAAATGCTTTTGATTAATATGTTAAAGAAGTTACTGTCTTTTTAATTCTCTTGCCAATTGTGTATTGAGAGGTTTAAGTCTTTGTTTTTTCTATATAAGCACAGATTTTCTTAAATTTTCCGAGTTAAATCCTTTTTCTCTATACAGTTTGCAGAATAAATTTCTATTTATTGCATTGTGATTATTAGCCCATTGGGTAATAGAAAGATAGTAAACATTTCCCTGCAGTGTGTTACACCAAATACTTAATTTCTCTTAAGTATCAAGACTGGGTAGAGCCTGCCTGGTTTATCTGAAGCTGCCAATTTTCCTGTGGTTCCTTTATTTCTTTATCCCTTCCCTCCAGCTGCTACTTGCTGCTCGAGCTGTACTTGCCCTCTGGCTCAGGGGATGGAGTACTTGGCTTCCCCTGAGGCTCCTGTTAATGTTTCCTTTTTACTCTGCTGGCTGGGAGTGCACTTGGCATCTTTACCCTCAAACCTCTCCTCCCCCTCTTTTCAGACAGACATCAGGCACTTAAGTAGCACTCTTAGCCTTCACCAGAATCAAGAGTTGCTTTCAAACCTTCATTTCTGGTCTAGTAACTCAGCTTATTATCCCAAGGGAGCCTAGCTAAGCCAATTCTCCTTCTCTCCCTACCTTCCTTTTTTTTCTTCCATCCTTTTCCTGAGGTCTCTTTTTTTATTTTCTCTTTTTATCTCAACTTCTCTCCCTCCCTTTTCTTAAGCTTCTTTTGGTATTTCAGATGCCATTGATTATTATGTAGATATGTGTAGGGGAAAGTCTTTTAAAAAGTAAAAGTAATAAATTTTAAATGCTCTATTTAGACTACAGTTAGATCAGGCCTTAATTATACATACATGTGTGTGTGTGTGTGTGTGTGTGTGTGTGTGTGTGTGTGTGTGTGTGTAGAGAGAGAGAGAGAGATAGAGAGAGAGTTTATAATTTTTCTGCTATAATTTTTAAATTTGGCTTTTATTATCTATGGTAGAAGTTTGTGCATTGTGATTTTTGCCTCCAGATACAAAAATTTAGATTTGTAAAACTAAATATTAACCAGGTTTTACATAAATCACTCATTTTGATCTGCCTTTTACCCATAAGAAGGGGAAGAAATTCTAACAGAGCAGCAAATTGAGTAGTGTGTGTGTGGGGAAGGGAGAGCTTTTTAAAATGTTCATTGAATGAATACTTTGAATGACACTTAGTTTTCTCCTCAAACCAGCAAAATAACTATATATAAAAGGCCTCATTTCTAAAATATATAGAGAATTGTCTTATATTTATAAGAATTCAAGCCACTCTTCAATCGATAAATGGTCAAGGGATATGAACAGACAATTTTCAGATGATGAAATTAAAACCATTTCTAGTCATATGAAAAGGTGCTCCAAATCACTATTGATCAGAGAAATGCAAATTAAGACAACTCTGAGGTACCACTACACACTTATCAGATTGGCTAAAATGACAGGAAAAGATAAGGATGAATGCTGGAGGGGATGTGGGAAAGCTGGGACTCTTAATACATTGTTGGTTGAACTGTGAATGGATACAACCATTCTGGAGAGCAATTTGGAGCTATGCCCAAAAAGTTGTCAAACTGTGCATATCCTTTGACCCAGCAGTGTTTCTATTGGGCCTATATCCCAAAGAGATCTTAGAGGAGGGAAAGGGACCCACATGTGCAAGAATGTTTGTGGCAGCCCTTTTTGTAGTGGCTAGAAACTGGAAACTGAATGGATGCCCATCAATGGGAGAATGGCTGAATAAATTATGGTACATGAATGTTATGGAATATTATTGTTGTGTAAGAAACGACCAACAGGACGATTTCAGAGAGGCCTGGAGAGACTTGCATGAACTGATGCTGAGTGAAATGAGCAGAACCAGGAGATCATTGTACACGGCAACAATAATACATGATGATCAACTCTGATGGACATGGCTCTCTGCAACAAAGAATTGTCTCAAACCAGTTCTAATCGTTCAGTGAAGAAAGCCATATACACTCAGAGAGAAGGATATGAAATGTGGACTACAACATAACATTTTCATGCTCTTTATTGATGTTTGCTTGCAGTGTGTTTCCTTTCTCTGATTTTTTTTTCTTGTAGATAGGATTTTTCTTGCACAACAACTTGTCAAGTATTTTATCATTATTAACATGTAGTGGACTTCCTGCCATCTAGGGGAGGGGTGGGGACTGGGGGTAAAATTTGTAACAGAAAGCTTTGTAAAGATCAATACTGAGGAACTACCCATACATATGTTATACAAATAAAAAGCGTTCATAAAAAATAATAACTATATATAAAGAGAGAGACATGTATTAGTTTTTCATTTTTCAAGCAATAGTATGTAAACAAATTTCAAGAGTTCTTAATGTATATTTTGTGACCTAGGGATTAGAAAATAAAGAATATTAATTGCTAATTAGGAGTCACAATTAATGATTGTATTCTGATGACTTTAGTCATTAAGTTGTCTAAATCTACACTTCATTTGCTTAGGACATTTCTAGATGATTCATTGGAGAGAAAAATGTATATAGATCGTAATTAATCCGAACTGAATAAATTCTAATTCCTTTATTTTGAGAAAAATACAAATTTTGTTTGAAAAATGTTCATTTAAATATCCCTTTTTGCAATTTTCACTAATTTCCTTTTCCATTTCAATCCTATTCCCTTTCCAATACATTTTAACCTCTTCATTTTGAAATCAATAAGCCTAATTTAAGCTTTTCAGTACTATTATTTTAAATAAGAAGTTGTTCTGTAAAAACAGAGTATGTCTACATTGCAGATTTCAATTTTTTTCAATTATCTAAAATTTGTTTTTTCTCCCTTTGACCCACTGAAAAGAACAGTAGAAAAAAGAAACATACAAATATGTAAACAGTCAAGCAAAATAAATTCCAGTATTGGCTCTAACTGCAAATTTTTTTTTAAGACTAGGTTCCCCCTTAAAGAAAATGTGGATCTATTTTAATTATTTAAACAAGCTGAAGTACTGTACATAAATCGTTAGCATACAGGAATTTTTTTATTTTAATATTTCCAAAAATGTTTTATGTATCATTCATTTGAATTGTTAAGTATTTCCAGATTCCTAACCTGTGTTCTTCATGCTATATTTAATCTATTTTTCCCTCCTGTCTGTAAGATGTAGAATAATAATCGCTCATATTTATCTAAAGCTTTATTTATAGTGGACAAATTTCTTTATTCAAAATTATGAAGAAGTAGTGTAAGCATTATCATACTAATTTTATTTTTTCAACAAACATTAAGTGCTTACTGTTTGCAGAACACTGTGCTAAGCACTGGAGAAAATACCAAGTTTAAATAAAAGGGTAGAGTCCTATTCTCATAAAAATTATAATCTAATAGCAGGTTATGACACAAAATTGTGAAATACAAAATATGTAAGTACTTATAATAAAAGGTTAAGAAACAAAGTGTGCGGGATCTTCTCTGAGAAAGGACATTGTTACATACTGGGGGGGTGGGGGAGAGACACCTTCATTTAGCAGGTAGCATTTAAGGAGAAGAAAAAAGAGGAACAAAAGTGCCTGTGGGTTCACACCTGTTAGATTGGCTAAAATGACAGGAAAAGTTAATGATGAATGTTGGAGGGGTTGTGGGAAGGCTGGGACACTGATGCATTGTTGGTGGAGCTGTGAATGGATACAGCCATTCTGGAGAACAATTTGGAGCTATGCTCAAAAAGTTATCAAACTGTGCATACCCTTTGACCCAGCAGCATTTCTATTGGGCTTATATCCCAAAGAAATCATAAAGGAAGGAAAAGGCCCCACATGTGCAAGAATGTTTGTGGCAGCCCTTTTTGT
>JAJPUD010000610.1:93556-135753 GCA_023553655.1 Myrmecobius fasciatus | reverse complement strand
AATGTGGACCACAACATAACATTCTCATACTCCTTGATTGATGTTTGCTTACATTGTGTTTCCTTTATCTGATATATCGTTCGTGTAGATAAGATTTTTCTTGCACACCAATGATAAGTTTGGAAATATGTATACATATATTCGATTTGCCAATATTTTAACATAATTAACATGTAGTGGATATCCTGCCATCTAGGGGAGGGGTGGGGAGTTGGGGGGAAAAATTTGTAACGGAAAGCTATGTAAGGGTTATTGTTGAAGAATTACCCACACATATGTTATTCAAATTAAATAAAAATTTAAAAAAAAAAAAAAGTGCCTGTGGGGAGGGAGGATAGGGGAACCAGAATTGGAATGGTAGAGGATGAAATAAGGTAATGAATTATATCATCTACCTGCAGTATCAAGTACATGGAAAGGAATAATATGAAATTAACCTTTTATGAGTTAGAATACTAACTCATATAAGTTAGAACTTTAATCGGTAGGTTATAGGAATTCACTTAAGATTTCTGAGTAGAGGAACAAGATAAATATGCATTTAATGTAGAATGAAAAAAAATTGCTATGTGCTCTGTACTAGGAATACAAATAGAAATTTTAAAAGATAAATGAAAAATGCATTTGTTAAATGTTTATTAGGTCAAAAACATTATGCTAAGCTCTAGATATACAAATAAGGCAGTCCCTGCTCTCAAAGAATGTATATTTTAAGGAATCTTCACATAAGGAAGATTTCAGTTGTTAGTCCAAGTCCTTAGAGGGACAAAAACAGATGGCAACTCGTCTTTTAAAATACCCTTTCTACTGATAAAGTCATATTTCTATTTGATGTTAAACCATTTGATAGTACCAGATATTTTGTTGGCTGGGATTTTCTTTTCTGAATTTTAAGGACTGTGCATGTGTATGTTCTCCATAAAGATTTCTTCCTGGCATAATGGCTGCCAAGGCTGGATTGTGGAAGGGTAGGATGTATGGTCTTGAGAGAGGGTGTAGCTGCTCTTCCCAGAGTTTTCGGTTTACCTGGGTAGCAGCTATCAATGATTGGCATTGCTGGTGAAAAGGTCCTGGCTTAAATCAGGGCCCTTAGGGGTGAGGGAGAGGGCTGCAAGAGGAGGTATAGGGACTGCTTTTTCCAGTGCTATTGGTTTCAGTCTTAGACTATCTTCATTGAGAGCTGAAAGAACTATCAGTTGAGTTGCTGACAGTGGGTTGACTTGCTGGACACATGCCCTGTCTTCTGTCTTCCTCAAGGTCCCTTGATGTTTCAGATAGGCTAGTTTGCCTCCTTGGAGGAAATAACATGTCTAGAAAAATTCAATTATAAGACTTATGGAGAGCTCTTCGTAATGAATGCTATGTTTTAGGACACACCAATAGGGCAAACAGCCAGGCTCTACAGTATTGGGAAGGGAAGATTCTAGTAGGATTTGGATGGGTAAGGTTATTGAGGAAAGGAACTCTTCTGTTATTTTGGAATTAAGGCATAGTAATCTTTGGTTTAGTGGGGCCTATGCTAGAATGGTTGAAGAAAAATTAAGGAAGATTATTCTTGTAATAGCATGCTGGATGGATTAGTTTGAGCAGGACAAGAGAAACACTTGTCCAGAATGGCCTGCATCGGCCATACAGGACTTACTGTAGGGAAAAGAGAAGTGGACTTTATATTTAGGGAACATAAGCACTTAGATCAAAGGTTGAGAAAAGTTTGAGAAGTCAGTTAATGACATAGAGAAAAAGTAGACATAGAGGTCAGAGAACCAAGAGAATATCATGTCTCTGAAGCCAGATTAAGAGAGAGTATCCAATTTTGAACTTAGTCAGCAATGTCAAATTTGTGAATGTTGATAGTTACTAAAACATTTGAAATTTGTCCTGCATAATTTGAAGATGGTTCTGCTCTTAATTTTCATTTTGAGTGAGACCAAAATATCTTTTCCACACTGTTTTCTTTTGTTCTAGTCCTGGTTCAGCACTCTTAACTAGTTGTCTTTCAGTTTCTTAAGACTCACTTTCCTCATCTGTAAAAATAATGGTAATGTTGTGTTGAGTATAAATGATCTCTTCTTTCTATAAATTTCAGTGCTTCCATGCAAAACTTTGAATTGTACTTTTCACTGCTCTTAAAGAGATCTTTTGCAGCTCCTAATTGCCTCTATTCCTCCTAGGCTGCCTGATAACTTTGTTCAAAACAGCCACCCTGTCTGTCTCTGCTACCTACAAAGTTGGTCTGTACTGGGTAATTCCCAGCATTCCACATCTTGAAGTTGTTTTCAATATCTGGAGCTCCTTTAAGAAAATTGCCTTTTTGAGCATAAATCCACAGACTTCTTTTTTAGCAACTGATTATATATACATATATATATATATACATATATATATAGAGAGAGAGAGAGAGAGAAATTTTAGAGCTTTCAAAAAATAATTGAAATTATTCTTTAAAATGGTTATACTTTAGTTTTTTATCTTAGAGCAGAAAGGCATATTGAGTCACATGCCAAAAAATAGATGATTAAGATAGGCAGTTGTGTAAGGCAGTAGTTACTATATTTGTAAACTGTCAAATAAAGAGGCAAGAAGTCTGTGTCTTTGGCAATTAAACCAATTAAATAAGAAGCTCAACGTAGTGAATGCAGAACTGGATTTGAAGTCAGAGGACTGGAGGTCTAATAGATTAACAATAGCTTTTTCTCAGCTTCCCCATTTGTAAAATGAGGGGCTTGATTAGGTAATTTCTAAAACCTCTTCCATCTCTGACGCTATGATCCTGTTGAACTCTTATTTTGCAGTAAATGTTTGCCACACAGTTGAGTTTACTCAACAGCAGATTAAAAATGAAAGGGTACCAACCAGAAAACAGCCACCAAAAAGTGACTGAGTACTTGATACTGAAATAGTCTGTTGCTGCTTCTAATGCTTAGTATGAGTTTACACTTTCAGCAAAAATGGAACCTGACTAGTATAAATTGAGAGGTGTGGCCTTTTTTTGAGGGGAAAGGGTTGAAGCAGGTGACTGTTAAATGAGCTAATTCAAGTCCCACCTGGTCTACACATGGCAAACTGTCTGAGCTCAGACAGTTTTAATTGTTATAGAGAGAAAATTTAAAAGGTCTAGGGTTTTCTCCAAACTTTCTATCAATGGGCCAGGGTACGCAGTTGTGTTCAATTACTTGTGTTATTTACAATGTATTCTGGTATAAAGCCTGACCTTTGATCTCCAAAATGGGCACATGTCTTGTAGGAAGCAGGAAGTCTTGGGGCAAGTACCTTGCAGCTCCGTTTGTTTTGCTTAAAGAATATGACTTTTCTCTTCCTCTTCTACCCTTCCAGAATTGAACTCTGCTCAATTGGATTTTAAACAAGTCCTGGATAACTTCAGTTGCTACATGTTGCAGGGATACTTTAATTTGCTTGGTAGACATGTTTACTGTGTACTATGTAGTTTATGGGTGTTGTCATAAATGAGGTAATCTTGCATCTTGGTTTCCATGTGTGAAACACTACATGAGTTAATACAGCTGCACTTTTTGTTGTCTGTGTATTGGTGAACTGTTTTTGGACATGTACATTAGAGTAAAGTATATAAATTATTTCTACTAAAAGGGATAATGCTTCTGTTTGAGGCGTTTTATCTGACACCAATGAATAATAATATTTTAAATATGATGATATAAAATTCATGATGAAAGTTGTTCATACTAGCTAGAATTTCTTGGTATCTTTTAAATACAAATAACTATGTACAGGTTACTTTAATTTCCTTTTCTTAAGAATCTTTCTATATATCTTATTATAAATTATTTTTGAAGCAAAAAGATTACTTTCTGCATTTAAATCAAGGATGTGTATGTTGTTTTTTAAAATTTGTATAACTGTGGGAGAAAAGCTGCTCATTATTTCTTCGTGTAGGTATGGCAGTGATTTCAATGGGAAAGAAGGAGTCTATATTATATTTGCATGATTTTTTATTTGATTCCCAACAAAACAATATTGAAGAGTAAATTAACAGTGAAAGGTAGTTTCTGAAAATTATTCATCTGTCTGATATTTTTGTGTTTGGTATCTGGTCCCAAATTTCTATATTTGAACATTTTATATTAAAATGAAAAATTGTGAGTTTTTTCTTTTTCTCACTGCACAAATGTTAAGATGTCTAACTTTTCCTTTGTCTTTTTTTTTTTTTTGCATGTTTCACTTACCTATAAATAACAAAGTGGAAGAGTCAGACTATTTTGAACACAAACCTCTAAATGATAGTATACACAGACACAGCTAATTGGCACCAGTTTTTACAGTAAATTAATACATCATTCACTTAAAATGAAAATGTTTCAAGCAACTATCTTTCCCACTGAGATTCCTTCTATGTGTGCTGGCTAATTAGAAAGGCTATATTATTTGTAGATATTTGCAGTATTATGCTATTTATGCCCTGAAAATTGGCAGCATTTCCATTGTAGATCTTCATGTTCATTTATGTCAGGGCAGAAAATTAATTTGTAGCTAAAATACATTCTACACTGGATGTGGTGTTTTGGGTTTGTGTTTTTTATTTATTTATTTTTTTGATAAACAGTTGGTCTGAACAACTTATCTGCTGTAGAAGAAAATAGGCTATAACATTGTAACATGTTAGCAAGTTATTTCCTCTGTCCCAAATTTAGCATGTGCCTTTTTAACATAATTTTGGACTGGCCTAATATATGAACCATTGCTTCAGAAGATTCCATAATGTGCACAGTCAAATTTAGTATGATTATACTATTTTTTGCAAACTGGTAGGAGAATAAAAGTTCAGATAAGTAGATAAGAGAGAAAGAAAGCATTACTTTCCCCTAAATCCTGTGCTTTGCAATAAATAGTAGCCACAGCAAGGCACTGGGCTATGAATGAGAAATACAAATGCAGCACAATAACTATCCCCAGCCCTTAGGAAGCTTACCTTCTATTGGGAGGAAGAATAGAAATGTAAACAGAGAAGCATATATATACGGATAATTTGAGGGGAAAGAGAGAGTACTAACTAGGAGGGCCGTCATAGAAGACTTCTGTAGGGAGTGATCCCTTGGCTGAGCTCTGAAGTGAACTAGATATTCCATTCAGTATATCAATAAGCATTTATAACACTATGTGCCAGACACTGTGTCAAGCCTTTGGGATACAAAGACCAACACAAAATTGTCCTGCCACCTTGTCTTCTCCTTTTAGAAACCTAAAATCTACTGTAGGCTCCTCAAGGGCCTGAAAAGAAGAGTTAGATTTGAAACAAGAACTGGCCCCTGGCCCCTGGCCGGAACCTCTGTTGCTAAGAATCCTGAGATAGACCCATCCTTTGAGCTTGGGAGCTCTGAGCCATAGGCGGGCTTAGTCGATCAGGTGTCTACACCATATCCCATTGAACTTATTACCTGGGTGAGATAGGGGTCTAGCAGTCCTAAAATAAAAGAATAAAAGAAAGAAATGAGAAGATTTGGAGGTTCAATTAGAGAGGAGGATAGTGAATATTAGGTTGAAAGGTTTGCCCAGCAGTTGTTGAGGGCCAGTGAGATTAGACACATAACTTAAGTTTGCAGTGGATCCAAGTCAGCATATTTAAATAAATTTCTCTATCACCATTTAGCAATCTGAGTAAGAATAGAGAAGGCAGATGGGTTTGGGAAGGTTTGAGCAGAGATTAGAGGAAAGGGCAAAGGATTAGTAGTTGAGAATAGTATATAGTTAAACTGGTTAACAATAGGGTCAGAATTGCAAAGGGAGGAAAATGAATCCAGAGCAAATGTGTGGAATAGGGCCCACTACAGTTTGAATCAAATGGAAATGCAAATTAGAAAATATTTAACAAAATGTATAAAAATGTAGCAAAACAGAAATGATATTAATATGTGTTTTTTTAAGTCAATATCAGGCATCCTTATGTACAATTTAGTGGCCTCTGTTTCTATTGGAGTTTGATACTACTTGGCCTAGCCCTAGAGTGACTAGAAGTCAAGATGAGCATAAAGAATGTGTTTTAAAAAAATGTACTTAGAGGTCTACTCTTCTACAATTAACTGTAAAATTCAGGAGATGAGTCAGTCAAAAGAATTTATTAAGTACCATTTCTTCATGCTAGGCACTGCATTAGATACTGGGGATACAAAGACAAAAGTCAAAAAGGGATTAGGATATTCTAATTATTTTTCTTTTCAAACCAAGTATGAACCCCAAAACTCTTAAAATTTCTACTCATAGTGAAATTTTCTAAAACTATGTTAATATGTCTTCCTGTCTTGATAACTAGTAATGAAAATAATTTTTATGTCTTTTATAAATCATGTTATTCAAGTACCTCCGATTAATTGTTTTGAAGCTAAATTCTCATGGTACAAATTGGGAATGTAGTCTGTATTTTTGTTTAAACTGATACCTGTAAAAGTTCGAAGTTCAGGTATATTTTTTGTTTTATTAAATGCTTGATGTTAGTTTTTTTTTAATGATTTGCATCATTTTCTTGCCCAAAACTTTTGTTTAACTGAAGATTGTGATTTATTTTATTTTTGTTCCTTATAAATGTAGATAATCTTTGAAAAGACTCTTGCATTTGTTATCATTTCTTTGTTAGATTGATTACAAATTACTCAATCTCAGGACTCTGCCTCACTCCATTCTGAGCATTTTAAAGCACTGAAGTACTCTCTTCATATTTAATTGCTAGATGATTATGATCTTGATCGATTTCTTGCAGACTGAGAAAAGAAGGTTTTAGAGCCAAAGAATGGGCAGGTGATTGTAGGGGGAAATTCAGTTGAACTGTTTTAGAACAGTTTGATTTCTTTTAGATACTGTGTATGTGGGCTTTGCTTATTGATATATCTAAATAAATATGATGGGTGCAGTAAAATACAATGCTAGTCATTTTTTTCCCTCAGAATTCAGGAATGCAAATTACTTTGTTAAATCTGGAGACTAGAAATTGAATTTTTCTGTTGTCTTGATACAATTTTTCTCATATTTTCTCTAAGTTATTTAAATAAACTTCCTATGGTCTATTTGATCAATACATGATATAATTATAGCCAATATACCGTTTGACTACAGTGCAGAGTTTGTGAAGTTTCTATATTTTTTTTGGTTTGACAGGAACTATGTTCCTCAAACTTACAGGACAGTATATATTGTTTTAATGTCACAGTTGACATGAAGAAATTTAAAAAAATTAAAATTCAGTAAATATACCTGTTAATTTCCCCTTGCAAATACTTAAAATGAAAACATTGCATTAAGATTAGTTGTTTGGTAGCTTATGTAGATAGATTTGATTAGAACTGGATTCTTTGTTTCCAGCCTTGTTTTCTGTTGGCAATTGATTCTCTTGCCCTTTCTCAACAGCCTCTACCTTGCTGCTTGTCACCAAATGAGAAAGATACGATTTATACCAAAACGTGTTAGCAGAAGCAATCCTGATAGAAAAGCAGTATGTTTCATATTGGCCCTATTAAGGAGGCTGTACTGGTACATTTCACATAGCTTGCTGATGTGGTTAGGGTTCAGAATTTACCATAGATTCAACATATTCCCTATCTAGAATTGAAGACTAATGCCTTTACTAAATTTTCAATGATGTGACCTAAGCTTCAAACAGAAAACCAGTAGATGACGATTTAGAATTATCAATTCCACATTTATAGTTTTACTAATGCCTGTAGTTCATATTTTTGAACTTTTCTGAAAAATGAAATCAGGTAAAAAGAAAATAACACAAAAATATATCTCCACTGTGCTATTAAAATGGGTTGAAGGGATGAGAAAGAGAACATAAGACAATAAATGTTTGTAGATGTATTTAACAATTTTAACCATTTTTGTGCCATGGACTTTTTTGTACAGTCTATTGAAACCAATATATCCCTTCTCAGCATAATGTTTTTAAATTCATAAACTACAAATATATATGATTTCAAATAAGAGCAATTACCTAGCAAAATATGTTTTAAAAATGAGTAATTTGGCCCCCAAATTGGGAATCCTGACTTAACTGGTCTTTTTTATTGCATATTTGTTAAATTATCCAAAATCAACATGTTTAACCCAAAATTTGTTTCTTAAAACCTTTCTTTATCTCTATCTTCCAGGAAGGATGATAAAGTGACACATAAACACATGAAAATATGAATTGGTTTCCAAACTGTGATCTTTATATATATGGATTTATCAATGAATTGTGGGTTTTGTTTTGTTTTGTTTTTTACTTATGTTACAGTCTCTTTCAAAATCTCCCTGGGAATAGTAATGCAACTGAAAATTTAATTTTGAATTTTTTAGTGTGTTTGGCCAAAGGCTCAAAAAGAGTGCCCCTATGATATATAATTGAAGTTTTAAAAATTAGCCAGTTAGCCTGTATTGTATGAATATACTTCCCAGTCCATGCTAACAGAAAAGCATATAACATTCATAAACTAACCCATGCCTAAAAATGATAGTTTAATGAATGAATTGGTTTTTCCTTTTTCTGAAGAGGTGAGTAAGATTTTTATCTGTGTTTGAATCAGTTCAACTACTAAATGCAATGGTTGAATTAGGCCTTTGCTAGGAACACAAATATAAAACTATGACTTTATTTGAATTCAGGCAACTTTTTTTGTCCATACAGCTCCTTTTCCTCCACAAGAAGTGCCCGCTGGAATCTCACTTGTCCCTATCAACACAAAAGAGTGGCTGAATTTGGAAACAGCCTCCATTAGGAAGAATTCTCATCTGAGTGCATCAATGGCTGTGTGCAGGAAAACTTAATTTGTTAACAAACATTGACTTTTTTTTTGCAAGCCAGCATTATTTAACTCTCATTGTTTACTGTTTTATCTGTCTCTTAAACATTCTAATTTTTAAAATTTATTGTATGAATGACTTGAAATTAAATTATCATCAAATTTTTATTGATTTGGAAAATATAAATAATATTTGGCTATAGGTGTGTTTTTGTTTTTTCCAAAAAAAAAGGAATTTGAGAAAGAATACAACATTTCTGGTTCATTATTCATCCTTTTTTGTGCTTTTTATAGCACTGCATTGTGAAAACTGGGTTAGGACAGAGGTAAATTAATTCATTTTGATTGTAGATACTGTAGCTTTTAATAGCTTTTAAATTTATACAATTTTTGTTTAGCTGTCAAAACATTTAATTATATCACATCCAAAGGTATAAAACTGTCAAATAAATCCGAGTTGAGGCATAAACATTTGCTAGGTTACATGTGCTACCACAATGGAGTTGTTACTGGGCAGCTCACGGAAAAACTTTTTCCTTTTTTTCCCCCTTCAAGCATTCAACTCAGCAGGTTCAGAACAACATTAGACCAATGAGTTGATGATTGCTTGTAAAACAGCAGGTAGTAATGCCTTCAGCCTTTGTCATTCTTCTTTGTCACATAAAATGAGATAGTGTGGATTATTTTGATTAGAACATACCATAAGGAAATAGTCTTGTTGGAAAAGCGCATAGATTATTTTCCTTCTCTGCCTCCACATCATGTCACCTTTGCATTTCCTTCCCAAAAGTGAACACACCTAGCTTCCCCTTTCTTCTCTCCTCTTCTCTTCCTTGCACCCCCCCACCCTGTCTTTTGCTGCAGAAAAAAAGAACCCACTTGCTATTATTTATAAAGGAAGACTTCACAGAGGTGATGGGAAAAGTTCATGGAGTCTAGGAGCCTACATCTTTCTATACTTAAAAAAAGCATAGCTTTTGATATAATGCCTTATAACTGATTGATGAACAAAATTATGACTGTAGAGAAATATTTTAATTTAGCTTTATTACAAATAGTAACACAGACTTCAGACTCACTTAAGAGGTAGAGGGAGTGAAGTAAATTAGTTCTACTTTGAAGCTTTTCTTTTTTTCTCCTTTCATAATGAATGGGGAGGCCCTTGAATGAAAGCTGCTTTTCATTAGTGCTACCAAATACCTATTTGAAAGAGTTGAGTTCTACTTGAACACCCGCACAAGAGAAAGGGAAAGCTTCCTTTTTCTAGGAGGGCCAGCCGCTAAACAGCTCTTGGCTTCTCCTTTCCAATCAGGTGGTTTCCCATCAGAGTTAATTACTCCAGTCATTTATTCTAATCACCCTCCTCTTATGGCTAGCTGCATTCTGTCATGGGGTGGCAGCGTTTGAAGCCAGTTAAGTTTGAAAACCACTGCAGGGTACTTGAGACTCATTAGTGAGGCCTATCCATGCCTGGCTCTGGATTTACTCCCTGATTAACTCTGCATCCTTCCACCCCGATCCTTTCTCCTCACGGCCCCTCCCTCCGCGGGCTTCTCCAAATCTGAAACGTTTCAATTAACTCTTGCCTCGCTGTCTGACTTCCCGCTTCTGAACGAGATAAAATTCACCAGTCTCTGTTGGCTGCGTGAAATGTGAGGAAATAGTTGTACTTATTGCCCTAATTTTAATCGCATTTAATAGGGAATAGACTTTATAGAGAATATTTAAAAAAAACACACAAAAAAACAGATGAAGGTGGCAATGACATAGAACTCTGTTTATATGCATCTTTACATTATGTATGTATATGTACGTACTTCAAGTTTCTGTAATTCTATGGGTGTAGACACTCAATCTACCTCTATGGATTGTAATTTAGGGACGATCGATTGTCGCAAGTTGTAAAAGGTCTCATACTTTAACCAACCTGATCTTTCTCAAGTGAGGAATTGGTCAGGCTGGTCTCCAGACCACAGCCCGCAGTCGTGCCAGCGGGTAGGCCCTGCCAGAGCCCCGCAGATGCCGGGGAGGCCGCCGTACCACACGCGGTACGTGGGCAGGGTGCTTGATCTGCAGTCAGACAAGTCTGGTTTGACTCTGAACTCTGCTTTCAACTTATATAGCCTTAGCTAAGTCACTCTGGAACTCCGTTTGCTCATCTATAAAGGGGACTTCTAAAGTCCTCTCCCATTCGATATCCATGATTTTTTTGAATTTGTGTATCTTTTATGTAAACAGAATGCTTCCCTTATAATAACATGACTGGTGAGACGTAAATTTTCACTCTTTCCTCTCCTTCCTGCACCAATAATTAAGAAATCTGAGGCTGTGCAGCATAAAGTGACTTCCCCATGATGATATTATTGGACTTGAACTCAGCTCCTGATCCCTAGAATAGCCCACCAGGAACTCTACTATGCTGTGTCCATAATTGCAGATATTGACTTACATGTCAGGGTAGCTTTTATATGTATAAATAAATAAATGTATATGCATATGTATATGTATATATGTATATATGTATATACAGATATATATGCAAATATATATATATAATATGTGATATATGTGTGCAATATAAAATGGTGTGGATTTAAAGCTGCTAACTTGCTGCTCCATTATCCCCAACCTTGGTTTCATGCCATCAAAGTGTTTATTCACTCATCTCAGAAATAGTTGAAAAAGCTAACAGCAATTGACAAAACAAAATTATTTTAAGTTTGTGTAAATATTTTCCATTTTAATTATGCTTCTTGTTTTAAAGCACATCATGTGACACTTTTAGAGCTATAGGGATTGCACAATAAAATAAACAGTGAAAAGATTTTGCTACTCTGAAAAAATGGGGAATGACTATGCTAAGAATTGAGCCTGGATGGACTGTGAAGACCACTGAAGTTCCCTTTAGAAAATTCACAAGATATTTCCGGTTGGAAACGGTAATTAATAATGCACAGTTTAAATTTAATAAGAAACAGGGATGGAATGAGGTTTTCTTCTCCCTCCACCCCTTAACTTGCAGCATAGTTTGCTTCTAGGAAAGCAAGTAAAATGTGGGTAGTTACAGTAATTGTTCTGGTTGTAGACTTAGTAGTTGTAGTAGTAATAATAGTAATAGCTAACATTTATATAGTGTAAACCTTAAAGATTTACAAACTGCTTTATAATTATTACCCTATTTACTCTTCACAATAATCTGGGAAGTGGTGGTGGTGGTAGTTAAGTTTTGTGTGACTCTATGACTCTGGGATTTTCTTGGCAGAGGCAGTGAAGTTGTCTACCATTTCCTCCTCCAGCTCATTTTACAGGTGAGGAAACTGAGGCAGATAGGGGGAAGTGACTTGGCCAGGGTCACACTGTCTCAAGCTGGATTAGAACTCAAGATTTTCATAATTCCAGGCCCTGTGCTTCATGCACTATGCCACCTAGTTGCTTTATCCTAAGAGTCAGGGACTATAATTATCCTCATTTTACAGATGTGGAATCTGAGATAGAACACAAGTGACTTTCCCAGAATCAAACAACTAGTAAAAGTTTGAGGGTCTCAGGTCTATATGACTCATGCCCAGAACTCTATCTACTATGTTGCCTTGCTGTTTGGTTAAACAAAGATGAAATATTTTAAAATTTCTGTATATAATGAATAATTTTTAATCCTGAAAAAGCTATAAATTATTAAAGAAACATTTCTTCTCTAATGATAATTAAATAAACTTCAGATTAAAAACTGAAGGAAAAAAGTCTTCGGAAGAGTATAATTTTATTGATGTACATTGGACAACAGACTTCACATTAAGCTTTATAAATACTTATTAACTTGCCTGACTTAGAAAGTATTTCATACTTAAACATTCTGGAATGTTCTGGGCACTGAAGCTTTTTATTATCCTTCAGTAAGTTCCATCATTAGCTGATGATCTGGTCTTTGTGTATCACTTCCTAATGCTCAATGTATTTTAACATTCAGAGAAACAGAAAACGGTAATCCTGAGTTCTGCAGCTGAATGCGACGTTGATGGCTTTTATTCAAAATTTGCTTTGACTCTTAATCAGTTTGATTTATTTGGTGCATTCATTTGTATCTATGTGCTTCGTGTTGCTAAAGAACAAAAAGAGAACTTTGAAATAAGAAACTTTACCATCTACTTTGCTTTCTCTCTGTAATCCTTCTCCACAAACCTGAATCACATGGGTAAAAAGCTATAGACATCTGGTTTGCTATTGCTAGTAACCAAAATCATTCTGCATTTTCTTAAATAAAACTTTATCTTTGCTAGCATTGTGCTAATGCAAAAAAGTTCTATGATCAGTTGCATATCTTCTCAAATATGTGCTTCAAGAAGAGTCTTTCATATACATATATATGTATACACATATGTATATTTATAGATATGCATATATACATTATATGTGTATGTATGATGCTTAGTTCATTGAATAAAAAGAGCTCTTCATCAGAATTGATCATCACATAGTCGTCTTGTTGCCATGTACAATGATCTCCTGGTTCTGCTGATTTCACTCAGCATCAGTTCATGCAAGTCTCTCCAGGCCTCTCTGAAATCATCCTGCTGATCGTTTCTTACAGAGCAATAATATTCCATAACATTCATATAACATAATTTATTCAGCCATTCTCCCATTGATGGGCATCCATTCAGTTTCCAGTTTCTTTTTTTTTTTCATTTTTTTCTTTTTCTTTTTCTTTTTTTTTAATTAAAGCTTTTTATTTGCATAACATATGTATGGGTAGTTCCTCAACATTGATCCTTACAAAGCTTTCCATTACAAATTTTCCCTCTAGTCCCCTTCCCTTCCCTAGATGGCAGGAAGTTCACTACATGTTAATTATATTAAAATACTTGACAAGTTGAATATATGTATACATATTTCCATACTTATCTTGCTGTGCAAGAACAATCATATCTACATGAACAAAAAATATCTGAGAAGAGAAACCCAATGCAAGCAGACATCGATAGAGATCATGGAAATGATATGTTGTGGCCCACATTTCATGTCCCTCTCTCTGGGTGTATATGGCTTTCTTCACTGAACAATTGGAACTCGTTTGAGACATTTCATTGTTGAAGAGAGCCATGTCCATCAGAATTGATCATCATATAGTATTGTTGTTGCTGTGAACAATGATCTCCTGGTTCTGCTCACCTCACTCAGTATCAGTTCATGCAAGTCTCTCCAGGCCTCTCTGAAATCATCCTGCTGGTCGTTTCTCACAGAACAATAATATTCCATAACATTCATATACTATAATTTATTCAGCCACTCTCCAATTGATGAGCATCCCTTCAGTTTCCAGTTTCTAGCCACTACAAAAAGGGCTGCCACAAACATTCTTGCACATGTGGGGCCCTTTCCCTCCTTTAAAATCTCTTTGGGATATAAGCCCAATAGAAATACTGCTGGGTCAAGGGGTATGCACAGTTTGATAACTTTTTGAACATAGTTCTAGATTGCTCTCCAGAATGGTTGGATCCGTTTATAACTCCACCAACAATGTTTTAGTGTCCCAATGTTCTCACATCCCCTCCAACATTCATGACAGACAATTTTTTTTATTTTATCTAGATATGTTTTACACTGTAGGTTTATATTCTCAGTGAAAGAAGCTATATGAATAAGAAAAGTATAATATCTTTGACTTCTCTACCTTATATTTCTTTAACAAAATACTAAGGAATAGGAAGGAAACAAGCATTTATTAAGTACCTATTTTCAGTCAGGTATTAATCACTGGAGATACAAATAAGAAAAATAGTCCCTGCCCACCAGGATCTTACAATCTAAAAGAAAAAGACAGTACATAAAAGAAAGCTGAAAAACAAGGGAAATGGAAGAGATCCAACTAGAAGTATAAATATAGTAGTATGGTATCATTCTTAACCTTAACCTTAACCTTTTACTCTTGATCACACATATGTCTTAAGGAAGCTTTCTGTAAATAGCCTTTATTTGGGAGTCATGAACCCAGTGTTAGTGCCAGCCACCTGGAGAGACTGGAGACCATAATAACTGAAGACAGCAGTGAGTGTGTGCCACCCTTCTGTAAGGTGGAGAGTCAAAAGTGGGAACTGTTTCTTCAGGAACAGTGGCAAATCAGAGGCAATAATTTATAAAAGACATAATATGGATGAAATGCAGGTGTAATTTGATACTCTGGCTGAACTGTCTTGCTAGTTTAATTAATTAGCAAGTTTGGAACTTATTTTTCAGTTTCCATATAATTTTATTTTCTTCTTTATATTTGTTTTGTGTATTAACAAGTGTTTTTCATAGCTGCCAAGTATTCTGATTTGTAAATGAGTGTCAACAGTGTTGGTCTATAGGAGCAGTGAGGTGGGGCAGTGGGTTGAGCACCAGCCCTCAAGTTAGGAGGACCTGAGTTCAAATCTGGCCTCAGACACTTAACATTTCCTAGCTGTGTGACCCTGGGCAAGTCACTTAACGTCAATTGCCTCAGCAAAAAAAAAAAAAAAAAAAAAGTGTTGGTCCACTTAGGATGTCCTTAGCTTAGTGAATACAAAAAAGGAAAACAATCTCTCTTTCCCATTACCTCTTCTTGTCTGAAATCCCCCAGTATTAAGCTACATCAGGTAATAAGAATAGATTCCAACTTGGCTGTCTTCAAAGGCCAAAAACTGTTAATGTTTAGCAAATCTCTGTGGACAAACAAACAGGAATATAGGGTATGTATATGTGGGGATGTGTATCTTCCTATCCCAATTTTGAGCTTACTGCCTTGCTATCACAAATATTGTCTGCTAGTTTGTATACTAATGCATTTTGTTCTTGAAGACTAGAGAGGAAACAAAGTATGCTTTTCTAGAACTGAATGAAAAGTTTTAGGGTATGATAGGTTCATAAAACTAGAGCTAGAAAGCCTCTTGGAGGCCATTCAGCAAGAAAACTGGGGCCCAGGAAGAGTAAGTGATGTATCCAAGGCCATGCAGATATGAAATAGAGGCATAACTTTGGCCCAGG
The DNA here is from genome assembly GCA_023553655.1 of Myrmecobius fasciatus. NCBI lineage: Eukaryota > Metazoa > Chordata > Mammalia > Dasyuromorphia > Myrmecobiidae > Myrmecobius > Myrmecobius fasciatus. The sequence continues at coordinate 120,004 of JAJPUD010000610.1, read as the reverse complement.
TCTGCAGTGTTTTTACTGCTACACCAGGTTGCCTCTGTTCCTTCTCTTTTTTCTTTAAAAACAAGGATGAAAAATGAATTTTCCTAGTACATAATTTACATTGAAGTTAATTTTACTTATATCTGTATTACAAATGAACAAATCTTAAATCAAAACTGACTTGGAGGTGAAATTTTAATGTCGAATTGCCCTTAAGAAAATATACATATAATTTCAATATAGGAGCATCTATACCTTTTTGAAATTATCTCTGAAAATGAGGGTTACTCTGCAATTTTGCTAAGCCTTTTAATCTTGCCATGCAATAGTACAAGTTTTGGTTAAGGCTGCAACTATGAATTTCAAAGGAAACATGGCCTTCAGTGTATAAAATATATAACAGCTGGTTGACTAGTCCATTTAAAAACTGCAAAATAACAATTGGCGAGAGTACTTCTTCTGCCAAAAGATTCACTAGTGCTTGATGGTTCTATGAAGACAAAATGCTAACTCATGCTTTTAGTAATGATATAAATGTAGAAATGGACCATGTACTTCTAGACTACAAAATATTTCTCCAGCCTCAAAGTTCAAGGACAGTTTAGGAGGACAGTGCTCTATTTGGTGATTTCTCTATCTTGTCTTTAAACTATACTTCTTTTTTTTTCCTTTAAACTATACTTCATCTGTTGATGAAATTTCATTTTAAACTATCAGATGTAATCTTTTTCTTCTTCCCATCCACCTGTTTATTCTCTAAATCCTTGATAGACTTTTCCTGAAATTCATAGCTTCCTTTTCTGTTAGTGCCATAGTTTAGGAATTTTTTTTTTACTAATTTTTTAAAGTTAGAGCAAATACTTTAAATGGTCTGAAATTTGCTGCACATTTTATTGGCAAATATGATAAAAGGGCAAAGCCATCATACTGATTAGTTGTTGCTTGCTTTGAGTATGATAGGTTTATTTAGTATTTAACTTTATTTATCACGAACTTATCAAATCTTGGAAACATAGTTTTACTAGAGTTGTATTGCTTTTACCTACATGGTTCATCAGAAAGCAAGAGGATTAAAAAGGTTTAAAAATAAAATACATCTGAGTTTAGTATAACAAACATTAGGTATCACCTTCCCTGAACCCTACTTAGGAAATTTATTTGAGTCTTGGAAATTATCTTTCTAATAGGAATTACATCGACTTTACTGGCATCTTTTTTTGGATTAAAATTTTGATGCAATATAATTAAGAATAGTTGATAGTTTGTACTTATTTCTTTTTCTCTGAAAGATTTTCCAACAGAAAGTACACATTTTACTTTATATTCTCTTATGTTAATGAGATCTTCCTATAAACACAGAGCCAGCATTTCAAGAGTTAATGTGTCTTATTAGGGGGACAGGAAATCTGGCAACTATTGCAGAAACTAGACCTAATGGTGCACACAAACAATTTGTCTGTCTTTGTAAATGTGAATAGCTATCCGCAAAGTGGCTGCTCTTGCTGTGTTTGAACAGGCTAAACTTTTCCTTTTTGGACTTTAAATCTTAGAAGTGAAATATGATCCACATATTCAATCAAAATCATTTAATTCAAAGCATATTTTGATTGGAACAAAGTTGACATGGAAAGAAACTCTAGAATAAAAAAAAGTTGAAAGGACTTTATATCATATATTTAGCAGGAAAAATTTGAAACAGTTCTAATTAGGCTGAAAAAAACAGCTTTCTTCAGTGTAAATTATAAAGGTCATATATCAATGTTAAGGAAACATTACCACTAGTGTTTGAAATCCAGCACATGCAAACATAACAGACCAGTTAGTTCTGAAACTTTTTTTCATTTTTAGTGGAAGGAAAGGGTACTTCTAGACTTTTTAAGGGGAGGGAGAAACATTATGTTATATGACTCTATTATTTGAATATACAATGAATTAATTCTCTAAAATTCTGTCTTTGTAACATATATCGTGTTTTGCCAATCAAAATGACTTATGTTATTAATTGTACTATTTATGTTCAAGAATTTAGGGTTTCCCTTTATTTTGTATACAAATTGAAATTTAGAAATTCTCATGTTTTTTCCTTTATGTGGATTTTAAAAATATAGTCAGGACCATCAAAGAAATATATTTCTTTCAACATTTGGAAAGATATTCACAGACTGTTTTCTTACTTGGAACTTCCTGTATGCAAATGAACGCCTTATCTTTAAATACTAGCTAGCTCTTTTGAATACATGACTATGAATACATGACTAATCTGTGTGTATATGTGTATACATATATATGTATATATTTTAGGAGGTCTATTACTTTTAAAACTTTATACCTGATGTTTGAAAAATTAGAATTATTATGTTTTTAAATAATTGAAGTCAAGGAATTATTTTCATATTGAGGAGTTGGGGATTACTTTTGTATGTTGTTTGTTTTGAAAAGAGCATGTAGTCAGCTAAAATTAGTGATCAAAAACATATCTATATACTGTAAGCATATACAATTTGGAGAAAAGGGGGTACATTGTTAATGTTTTTAAAAAGCAGGTTATAAGCAATAATAATATATGATAATTCTTTTGTTAATTGGTAATAATTTTCATGCTTTGCATAATTTCTTAGACTAATATGATTTTCTTGAAATTGAAAAGAAATCACCAAGGACCATGAAAGTAAATCTAGTTTAACAAAAGGTCCATTTTAGACAAGATGATGATATTTAAAATTTTTCACCTTCTAATCAGCTGAGAAATTCATGGAAAGAAGACCAAATTTTACCATATGTTATGGTGAAATGATTAGCCTTCATTATGAAAACAGTGATAATCTGTAGAGCAGTTTTTAATGAATAATTTAATCTCCTAAAATATTAGCTTTAAGAAAACAGAGAATGAATTTTTATTTATATATAATATTAGACATAAATTTATGTATACTATTTTTCTAACAGTTTTATAGATGAGTTATTTATGAATAATTTACTCTTATTCTTAGAGTATCAAAGCTTCAATTTGTTGATGTTTTGTATGCATTTCTGCCTTGGGAGTGAAGAAATGAAAGTTACTAATAGGTGTTTGTGTTTGACATCTGTATACTGTACTTTTTAGCATATCTCAAGTGTTTTAGTCTCTGCCTATTAGATCTCATTAAAAAAACAGATATCATCCCCAAGACAGTTTGTCAAAGCTAATATGAGTCTCCCTGGATTGAATTGACAATTTGTGTGTGGCTTCATATGACAGTCTTTTCATGGTCTTATTTGATCCTTAACAATTGGACATTAGTCACTGATTTATTTTACAATAACTCAAAGCAGTTGAATAGTATAATATTGTCTTGGACGTTTTAGTGGATTTTCTTTTTTACAAATTTTTCTCAGAGCACACATTGGGTGTAAATGATGTATCCAGCTTGCTCAGGGAGTACTAACAATTGATTGGTTGGTTTGAGAGCAGCATGGGAAGAAGGTTAGTATCCCAAAGCTGCAAATCGTATTTAATGAGGACTGTCTTTCCTTAAGACTTTGAAAAAACCTCACATCTTTTGCATTCTGTACATTCAATTTTATTTTCCATTATCAATTTCACTTAAATGAGAAAATTTTAAGAATCACTTTTTTTTTTACTCAGAGGGAATTTATTTCTGTCCTGCATATGAGAGAGCAAGTTAAAAGATTGTAAATTTTTTCTCAGATTTTGAAATACATGTTTGTGTTTAAATATCGGGCTCTATATGAAACAATGTTAGTGTGTTCCATTTATTTCCTTATAAATTTAGGTTACTTGAGAAATTATTTTTAAAGTAGCGTTCTCATTTTTTGTGAGGTGAAGAGTGTGTTTCAGATTTTTGATAGCATGGTCATTCTGTCTGTTGTTTGGGTTGTCTTGACTCATTAATTTGAAAACTGTTAATTAACCAAATGAACTCTTTACAATAAATTTTAATAACCTTTTGGACTTTCCATAAAGTGGTTGTTTCAGTTGTTTGCTGAAGTTCTGGTTTTGTATGCTTTAGCATATTGTGATTGATTCTCAAGTGACTAGAATTTTTAAAGGCATTGTAGGTGTTTTTTTTTTTTTTGTTTAGAATCTATGTTTTAAGGAGTAGTTTCCTATTGACCTAATGAAAGCAATAGTAAGCTCAAGAGTGCTATCAATAATTTTAAGAAGGAGTTTCAAGATTGTTAAGGGACTACTGTATTTATACAGTATATAGCAATCTGGAGAGTGAAAAATGGTGGTATACTAGGTTATCCATGCATGTGATTTCTGAATATAATACAATTATTATATCCTTTCAAGTCCGGAGTCTTACTTAGAAGCCAGGATATAATCATTAGAGGCTAAAATTAAAATCTGTATACTAACCCAAAATTCTTTGTATGATGAAAGGAATAAAACAGGTCGAGATTGCCCTCATTTTCAAAGCTTTAATAGCAAGTATGCTCATTTGTATCGTTGTGATTTGCTGAGCCTTGTAGAATTTTATAGTTTTGAATCACAGCATTGCAGACACTCAGGAGACTTCTGACTGTTTTATCTTATTAAACAATTTTGAAATCATTAATTTTTAATTAGTTTGGATGCAGTTTTTTTTATAGTTTTAATAGTGTGTGTATATGAACTAAACGTTTTTTATTTAAACTACTGGCCAGAGTATTACTTACATAAATAAATGTATGTTCTTTCTAAGTGTACATTTTGTGAGGCTCTTCCATTGAAATACATTTTGTCGACTATGAAACACTGCAATAATCGATGGGAGGCTTGTAGCAGTTTATTAGCTGAGAATTTGAACAACCACTACCAAGACGGATATGAGCTAGAAGATATGTATAGGTCTTTCTCTTGATTGAAAGTTCTAATTAAGTGAATCGGAGAAAATTAACTGAAATTAGCTGTCAGAAAGTCACATTTAAATGAATGATGAGCTGGTCTGGCAGTAAACATTTAAATGATATAAATTGCCATTTAAGTGTATGGTTTAATGTTTGTCATGCATTAATGGGACACGAGACTGCAGTGACAATCAAGCAGCTTGCTCTAATTTGAACATATTTAAGGCTTTTGTGTGGAGTACATTGTACACAAATTAAGACAATTGCTGCTTTTATGTGTCAATTTAAATGTCTTTTTAAAATCAGACATAAGTTAATCAAAAAAGGTATCATTTCATCTGCAAATTATAGAGTAGTTTTTAAGTTTTTACATTAATTTTAATTTCATGTGCTAAAAATAGGACTTTAAGCTATCACAAGCCCTGCTTTCCTTATGTCAAATTGATTATCAAGCAATTTTTTATTTTATATTTGTTGACCAAAATCACAAATGTTATGGATTTTATAATAGATCTGTGAAACAAGAGCTTCTTAGAATTAATTGAATTAAATATTTGTAATATATATTCTTTCAAGTATGCTTTATATTTTTCAAATCATGAAATTATCTACATGCCAAATTATTTACAAAATTGTTTTTGTTTATGTATTTATTACACTTTTATTTTGGAGTAGTACATTGTGTTGTTTGAAAATTAATAATCCATGGAAAATTGTAGTCTTGGTAAAATGAGATAAAGAAATTCTTTGTGTACATCAACTTTTATTAAAAATAGATACCTACATAAATATACACCTGTAAACCAATGGGAATATATCTTGTCAGAAGACTATCTTTTTTTTCTTTTTTGTGTGTGTTTATTTACTCGAGGAATGTAGAAAATAAATCAGCCAATTTTATCTAACAAGGAGATCCCTTGTGACCAACTCACTATCAGCAAGTGACCCCAAAAGGCATCATCACTGTCATTCATGCTTCTCTCTGAAAATTAGAACCAGTATGTGTATCCTATGTTAATATCACTGCTTTATTCTAAATATGTTTGTATTCTCAGGGAATTTAATTCCTGATGTCTTGTACCTAAGTGTATATTTCAACAATCTAGTGTGAGTATATGACTATCATTATTTATTTCTTTGGATAAGGCGAGGGCAGCTAAGTGGCACAGTGGATAGAGCACTAGCCCTGAAGTCAGGAGGACCTGAGTTCAAATCTGATCTCAGACACTTAACATTCCCTAGCTGTGTGACCTTGAGCAAGTCACTTAACCCCAATTGCCTCCGCAAAAAGCAAAAAAAAAAAATTGGGGGGCAGCTAGGTGGTGTAGTGGATAGAGCACCAGCTCTGAAGTCAGGAAGACCTGAGTTCAAATGTGATCTCAGACATTTAACATTCCCTAGCTGTGTGACCCTGGGCAAGTCACTTAACCCCAAATGCCTCAGCAAAAAGCAAAAAAAAAAAAAAAGGATAAGGCGGAAGCTTTTATTATTTTTTAATTTTAAAAGTTTTTATTGATGTCTTTTGTTTATTGATGTTCATCTTATTTAGAGAACGTTGGTATCCATTACCTTCCCTCTCCCAGAGTCATTCCTTATAAGGAAAACAAAATAAGCACACCTGATGATCTATTCAAAATGTCTGAAAACGTGTACAGTATGTAGCATTTGAGTACCTCTCATTTCTAAGAAAGGATAGGTTGAGGATGCCCTCTCATATTTTTTCATTCAAGTCATACTTTATAATTTCCATTACATTCAGTTATAAATTTTGAGTATGTGGTTCTTTCCATTTGCATTGTTGGGTTTTTTATTGTAGTAAGTTTATTTTTAATTGCTTTATGAATCATGTTGGGAGAGAAAAATCAGAGCAAAAGGGCAAAACCGTAGGAGAGATTAAAAAAAAGCACAAAAAAGAAGTGAACATAGCATGTTTTGATTTACATTTAGTCTCCTTATTCTTTTTCTGGAAGCAGATGCCATTTTCTGTCCAGTCTGTTAGGATTGCTCAATCACTGAGAAGAACCAAACCTTTCATAGCTGATCATCTCATATTCTTGCTGTACATTGTTGTGTACAATATATTCCTGGTTCTGCTTGTTTCATTCAGCATCAGTTCATGTAAATCTTTCCAGGCCTTTCTATAATCAGCTTGTTCATCATTTTTTATAAAATAATAATTATCCATTATCTTCATATACCACAACTTGTTCAACCATTCCCTAACTGATGGACATCCACTTCTTTTCCACTTCTTTGCTACCACAAAAAAGAGCAGCTACAAACATTTTTGCACATGTGGGTCCTTTTCCCTCCTTTATGATTTCCTTGGGATACAGACCCAGTAATGCTACTGCTGGGTTAAAGGGTATGTACAGTTTTATAGCCCTTTGGGCATAGTTCCAAGTTGCTCTCCAAAATGGTTTCACAATTCCACCAACAATGCATCAGTGTCCCAGTTTTCCGACATCCCTTCTAATATTTATCATTATCTTTTCCTATCTCTTAGCCAATCTAAGAAGTATAAAGTGGTACCTGAGAGTTTTAATTTGCATTTCTCTAATCAATAGTGATTTAGAGCATTTTTTTCATATAACTATAAATGGCTTTAATTTTGTCATTGGGAAATTGTCTGTTCATGTCCTTTAACCATTTATCTATTGGGGATTGACTTATATTCTTATAAATTTGACGCAGTTCTTTATATATTTTAGAAATGAGATCTTTATTAGAAATCCTGGCTGTAAAGATTTTAGTTGTCCATTTTGCCTTTCATAATGTTCTCTAGTTTTTCTTTGGTCATAAATACATCCCTTCTCCAAAGATCTGCTGGATAAATTAATCCCTTATTCTCCTAATTTGTTTATGGTATCATCCTTTATGCCTAAATCATGTATCCATTTTGACCTTATTTTGGTATGGGGTGTGAGTTGTAGGTCTATACTGAGTTTTTGACATATTATTTTCCAGTTTTCCCATCAATTTTTGTCAAATACTGAGTTCTTAATCCAGAAGCTGGAGTTTGGGAGTTTATCAAATATTAGATTGCTGTAGGCCTTGATTATTTTGTCGTGTGTATCTAATCTCGTCTACTGATCCACCACTCTGTTTTTTAGCCAGTACCAAATGGTTTTGATGATGGCTACTTTATAATATAGTTTTAAGTTTGATACTGGTAAGCCACCATCCTTTGTATTTTTTTTTCATTAATTCCCTTGCTATTCTTGACCTTTAGTTCTTCCACATGAATTTTTAAATTATTTTTTCTAGTTCTATAAAATAATATTTTGGCAGTTTGATTGGTATGGCACTGAACAAGTAGACCAATTTGGGCATAGTTGTCATTTTTATTATATTAACTTGGCCTAATCATGAACAATTAATATTTTTCCAATTGTTTAGAATTGATTTTATTTATGTGAGAAATGTTTTGTAATTGTGTTCATATAGTTCTTGGGTTTGTCTTGGCAGGTAGACCTCCAAGTATTTTATTTTGTCTACAGTAAGTTTAAATGGAATTTTTCTTTATCTCTTGCTGATGGCTTTGTCAGTAATATATAGAGATGCTAATGATTTATGTGGATTCATTGTGGGGTTTTTTGGTTTTTTTATTTGCTATTTCATTTTTCCCCAGTTATGTGTAAAACAATTTTAACATTTATTTTTAAAATTTTGAGTTTGAAATTCTGTCTCTTCTTCCCTCTTCACTTCCTTCTCCATTGAAAATACACATGTGAAGTTATGTAAAACATTTCCAGAATTGTCCCATTTTAAAAGAAAACATAGAAATCCCTCCCCCCAAAAAAAACTTAAGAAAAATAAAATTTAAGAAAATATGCTTCACACCCCCCTTTTCTCACCTTCACCTGTATGCCAACCCGGGAACTGCAAAACCTTGCCAAGCATTGTTCACTCGACCCGTCATTGGGAATGAAAGTTTTTACAATCAACACAGTCATATCCAAAGAAACTGAAAAAAGCACCCATTCCTAAATCTGCTGAACTAGTCTTGATGGAAATTTTTGGAAGTACAGGACATATTTAAAAAAAAATTCTCTTCCAAAATGCATATCCAGAGAAGAATGCAGCACCATTTGTAAATTACTGGGTACTTTGGATCGTGGGTGACAAGGAAGTTGTAGTTTCACCCAACATGTTCTTGCAAATTTGATGAAGACCTGGATGAAAAATATCTTTGGTCATTTTAAAAAAATGAAAAAGAAACACATTCTCCTCATCCTTTTCGGGAAATTATTAAGAGGAATTTGGAACAACAAGTGCATTTATACCCTTCACAAGAAACTGCATAGGCAAACAAACAAGTCACTCTTCTTCACACAATTATTTTAGGGTAGCCAGAGCTGAGCCTGAAAGGCTGAATGAACGCCCAGTAACGTTCCTAGGGCAGACTCCTTCTTTCCTCTTTTGACTGTATACATTACTTGCAACAATGCCCTTTTGTCTAAAAGGGAGGCTGCAGGGATCTGAAGGTTAGAGTAAGGCATGATAAGCACTGGCCCTGGAGGAGCCTGAGTTCAAATTTTGCCTGCAGATACTTACGAGCTGTGTGACCCTGGCCCTCTGGGACCCTTTTGCAAATTGAAACAACTCCGACTTAGGACTTCTCACGCATCACATGAAGAGTATTAAGGAAAAGGGAAAAGACAAACATGCGAGGCGCTGTGCGAAAACAGTTACATTAAACCTTAGGGGATGGAGTTGTAAACTCATCCACGCCATTGGGGAAAGCATTTTGCAACTCACCAACACAAGGACAGTACTGTGCATGTTCTTAACCCACTGAAACAGCTACTCAGTCGGTGGAGAAAAAAAGAAGGAGAGGAGGGGGGTAAGGCTGGGGCAGAAACGGGAGGGGCTCCAATGGAGGCACATTTCCACTCCAAATGTGGCTATGGACTCTGCGTGGGATGTGTGGTAGAGCCTTCTGAGCCATGTGGCCACATTCAGACAGACTCTACCTTGCCCCTGACATCGTGACTTCCTGGTGCTCCTCTTGAACATAAGGGACAACAGTGAGCCATGGGAGGGACGGCACAGAGGCCACCAAAGCAAAAAACAGCTTTTGAAAGAATTCAGAAATGTTTCCAAGTATTTGAAGATGTCTTTTTGCAAAGAAATGCACAGAAGAATTTTGCAGTGCAACCCCATGAGCATCCAACAGTTGTGCTATTGAAAGCCTGCTAATTTCTGAGTGGGAGAAAAGGGCTTTGTATTCTGCTGTCACTTCTTGACCAAACCTTTTCTTAAAGCCATATTTCCCACAGAGACCTTCTGATGCTGGGGGGCCTTTCAGGCAGGAAGAGTTGAGGGAGGATGCTGGAGGGGATGTGGGAAAGCTGGGACATTGACAAAGAGGCTGTGAGATTTTGGAATTCAGAATTTTAAAAAGTACTAATTGTTTTACATGTAATGAGACATGGAGAGAGATAAAATACCATTTAAAAAAAAAGAAAATATGCTTCAATCTGTATTCAGACACAATCAATTCTTTCTCTAAGATGGATGACATTTTTTATCATAAGACCTTCAGAGATGTCTTGGATTATTGTATTGCTGAGAATAGCTAAGTCATTCATAAGTGATCTTACAATATTGCTGTTACTTTGCCTACAGTACATTTCACTTTGCAAAAGCTCATGGAAGTCTTTCCAGGTTTTTCTGAGAGCATCCTATTCATCATTTCTTATAGCACAACAGTATTTCATCATAATCACATACCACAACGTATTCAGCTATTCACTGGTTGATGGGCATCTCCTCAATTTCCAATTCTTTGCCTTGAGAACAGAGCTACTATGAATATTTTTGTAAATATAGATCCCTTTCCTTTTTAAAAAGAAATCTCTTTTAGGATATATGTTCAGTAGTGACATTGTTAGGCCATAGGGTTTTATAACCCTTTGGGCATAGTTACAAATTGCTGTACAAAATAATTGAATCATTTGACAATTTGATCAACAGTGTATTAATAGCTCATTTTCCCCATATTCCCTTCAACATTTGTCATTTTCTGTCCTTTTAGCCAATGTAATAGGTATAAGGTAGTACCTCAGAATTGTTTTGATTTGCATTTCTCCAGTCAATAGTGAGAGTATTTTTTTTTAAATATTGCTATAGATAGCTTGATTTCTTCATCTGAAAACTGCCCTATGTTTTCATCATTTATCAATTGGGAAATGGTTCTTATTTTTTATGGTTGATTCAGTTTCCTGTATGTTTAAGAAATGAGACCTTTAATCAGAGAAACTATGCTCAAAGAGTTATCAAACTGTGCATACCCTTTGACCCAGCAGCATTTCTATTGGGCTTATATCCCAAAGGGATCTTAAAGGAAGGAAAGAGCCCCACATGTGCAGGAATGTTTGTGGCAGCCCTTTTTGTAGTGGCTAGAAACTGGAAACTGAATGGATGCCCATCAATTGGAGAGTGGCTGAATAAATTATGGTGTGTGAATGTTATGGAATATTATTGTTCTATAAGAAGTGACCACCAAGATGATTTCAGAAAGGCCTGGAGAGACTTGCATTAACTGATTGATGCTGAGCAAAATGAGCAGAACCAGGAGATCATTATACATGGAAACAAGATTATACAATGATCAATTCTGATGGACATGGTTCTCTTTAACAATGAGATGTTTCAAACCAGTTCCTATTGTTCAGTGATGAAGAAAGTCATATACATCCAGAAAGGGAACTGAGTGGGAACAAAGCATTTTAACGCTTTCTGTGAATATCTGCTTGCATTTTGTTTTCCTTTTTAGGTTGTTTTTTTTCTTCTCTCTTTCTAGATCTGATGTTTCTTGTGCAGCAAGATAACTGTATAGATATGTATACATATATTGGGATTTGTCATATATTTTCACATAAATAACATGTATTAAACTACCTGTCATCTAGGGGTAAGGGTGGGGGGAAGGAGGAGAAAAATTTGGAACAAAAAATTTTGCAAATGTTAATGTAGAAAAATCACTCATATGTTCTGTAAATAAAAAGTTTTAATAAAAATTTTTTTAAATTATTACTGCTAACTATATTTTCCCCTGTTTATTCTGTTCTCTCTCCTTTTACCCTGCCTCTGCTCAAATGTATTTTTCTTCTTATTTCCCCTTACCCAATATGCCCTCCCTTCTATTCTCATTTCCTGTTCCCCATCTGCTTTCCTGAAGGGTAAAATAGATTTCTACACCCAATTAAGTATATATATTATTCTCTCTTGGAGCCAGTTCTGATGAAAATAAGGTTCATTCACTCCCTTTCCTTTCCCCCTCTTCCCCTCCACTATAAAAGCTTTTTTTGTGTTTTTTATGACAGATAATTTATACCATTCCACTTTCCTTTCTCCCTTTTCCTTTCTTCCAGTTCATTCCTCTGATATCCCTTAATTTAATTTTTAGGTATTATTCTTTTATATTCAACTCATATCCATGCTCTATGTCTATATATACTCTTTCTTTTTTTTTTTATTTGCAAAACATATGTATGGGTAATTCTTCACCATTGACCCTTACAAAGCTTTCGGTTACAAATTTCCCCCCTCTAGTCCCCACCCCTCCCCTAGATGGCAGGATATCCACTACATGTTAATTACGTTAAAATACTTGACAAATTGAATATATGTATACATATTTCCACATTTATCATTGTTGTAAAAGAAAAATTGTATCTACAAGAAAAAAAATTAGATAAAGGAAACACAATGCAAGCAAACATCAGTAGAGAGCATGAAAATGTTATGTTGTGGTCCACATTTCACATCCCTCTCTCTGGGTGAATATGGCTATCTTCAGTGAACAATTGGAACTGGTTTGAAACATTTCATTGTTGAAGAGAGCCATGTCCATCAGAAGTGATCATCATATAGTATTGTTGCTGCCGTGTATAATGATCTCCTGGTTCTGCTCATTTCACTCAGCATCACTTCATGCAAGTCTCTCCAGGCCTCTCTGAAATCGTCCTGCTAGTCGTTTCTTACAGAACAATAATATTCCATAACATTCATATACCATAATTTATTCAGCCACTCTCCAATTGATGGGCATCCATTCAGTTTCCAGTTTCTAGCCACTACAAAAAGGGCTGCCACAAACATTCTTGCACATGTGGGGTCCTTTCCTTCCTTTATGATTTCTTTGGGATATAAGTCCAGTAGAAACACTGCTGGGTCAAGGGGTATGCACAATTTGCTAACTTTTTGAGCATAGCTCCAAATTGCTCTCCAGAATGGCTGGATCCTATATATACTCTTTCTAACTGTCCCAATAATGGAGAAGTTTTTATGAGTTAAAATTATCTTCTTCCCATGTAGGAATATAAACAGATTAAATTTATTAAGGCCCATATGATTTTCCATTCCTAATTATCCCAATATGCTTCTCCTGAGTTCTATATTTGAAAGTCAGATTTTCTATTCAGCTCTGGTCTTTTTATCATGAATGTTTCAAAGTCTTCTATTTCATTGAATATCCATTTTTCCCCCTGAAGGAGTGAGTATATTCACTTTTGCTGGGTAGGTGATTTTTGGTTGTAATTCTAATTCTTTTGCTTTTTGGCATAGCATATCCAAAGACCTTTAATTCATTCATTTAGAAGCTACTAAATCTTGTGTTATCCTGACTGTGGTTCCTCCAGACTTGAATTGTTTCTTTCTGGATGCTTGTACTATTTTCTCCTTGACCTGGGAGTTCTGGAATTTGTCTATAATATTGCAGGGAGTTTTCTTCTTGGGATTTCTTTCAGGAGGCAATTTATTGATTCTTTAAACTTGAATTTTACCTTCTGGTTACCTAGAATAACAGGGTCATTTTCCTATACAATTTCTTGAAGAGCTCTTTTTTTTTTTTTTTGATCATGTCTGATAGTTTTAAAATGATCTCTCCTCAATATATTTTCCATTTCAGTTTCCTAATGTGAAATGTTTCACGTTATTTTTTTTCCTTTTTTTTGTTTTACTATTTCTTGATTTTTCATCAAGTCATTAGCTTCCATTTGCTCACTTCTAATTTTTAAGGAATTATTTTCTTCATTGAGCTTGTGTACCTCCTTTTTCTTCTACTCATTGGCTTTCTGTACTTCCCTTTGTATCGCTCTCATTTCTCTTCATCTTACTTGATTTTTGATTTCCTTTTTGAGCTCCTCCATGGCCTGAAGCCACTTCTCATTTTTCTTGGAGTCTTTGCATGTAGGAGCCTTGACTTTGTTATCTTCTGAGTGTGTGTTTTGAGCTTCCTTCTCACCATAGTCACTCTATGATCAAAATCTTTTTCTGTTGTTTGCTCATTTTCCCAAACTATTACTTGACTTTTAACTCTTTATTCAAATATTAGTTACATTTATTAAAGTAGGACTGTTTCCAGACTGGAAGAGGCAAAGTCCCAAGCTCAGAGGTCCTTCTGGGGGCTTGGGCGCTCTCAGTTCTTCCAGCCTGGATGGTCTAAGAAGAGGGGTTGGCTGTCTCTTGGCCCCGGCCTGTCTCTGAGCTCCATAATCATTCTCTTCTCCATCCCCTGTGGCTGTAAAGTTCTCGGGATCTAGGGCCCTCCCTGCTCTAAGACTGTGGCCCAGGACTGTGGCCCAGATCTGAGTACAGGTAGAGTCACAGAGCCCAGCCTCAGTGCCAGCAGAGATCTTCCAGCCAGCTGTGTTACCAAATGTGGGCAGAGGTCTCTGGGAGCTGCCCTCTCGCCACCATGGCTCCCAAGGCCTGCTCTAGGCCAACTGGGCTGCGCTCCCCTCTCACCCTGGTGTGACAAGCCTTTCCTGCTGACCTTCTAAGGGGTCTTTGGTGTCTGAGAGTTGAGATGCCTAGAAATCCCCTCTGCCACCACGCATCCAAAGGCTCCCAAGGATTTCTCCTAGTTTGGGGGAGCAGGAGCTGTAGCTTCATCCTGAGACCCACAGCTCTCTCCTTCCAAGTCCTCCTGGCTGGAATGTTGTTGTGAGTTCTAACTCTCTAAAGTTTGTTTACAATTATTATGTAAAGGTCTTTGGAGAGCTTTAGGGAAAATGCTGGGGAGTCAGTCCCTACCTTTACACCCCCATCTTGACTCCGCCTCCCCATTTACATCGTGGTCATTGTTCTCTTGACTTTGTTTATATTGCTCTGCATAATTTTCCAAGTTTCTTCTTGTCATATACATCATTTCTGACACCATGGTGTTATGTTACCATAATTTGTTTAACCATTCCCTAATCAAAGGACTTTTACTTTGTTTCCAATTCTTTGCCATCACAAAATGGACTGCTGTTAATATTTTGGTGTGCACAGGGGCTTTCTTCTTCTTATTTAGCTCTTCTTGGAATATAAGGCCAGGAATGGAGTCTGTAGTTCACAGGGCATGGATATTTTAATTAATTTATTTATGTAATTCCAAATTTATTTCTGTCACTGTTTATTTCTGTCTATTGTCTAAAAGTAGAGCATTGGTTGTAATAATATTAGCAAACATTAGTTGGTTTTTAAGTATTTATTAAGTACCTACTACGTACCTGGTGTGTACCTACTCTGTTAAGCATCAGAGAAGCAAAAACTCAGCCCTTGCCCTGAAGTTCATAATCTATTGGGGAAAAGTAAGCAAATACATGCAAACAAGCTAGTCAGTATAAATATAAAATAATTAAAAGAAATAAAGAGTTAAGAAGGGTTAGAAAGGCTCCCATAGAGAATGGGATGTTAATTAAGACTTAAAGGAAGGCAGAGAAGATAGTAGAGGAAGATGAAAACATTTCTATATAATGAGACTTAGATAATATGAAATATTTATTTTAAAATTTTTAAAACACCATACATATATCAACTCACTTGATCCTCACATTAAACATCTCAATTTATTATCTTCCTTTTACAGGTGAGGAAAGTAAGGCTATGGAGTTTGATCTGATTTTGTCTAACATCACTTAGCTAGTAAACATTGAGGCAATATTCCACCCCAGATCTTGTTTGTAAGTCTAGCACTTTATCCACTATGCCGCCTGCTATAGATTACTAATGACCATTATTAAGTAGCATAGACTGTTACTTAAGACATCAAAACAGTAAATAAAATTTCATCATATAAATTCATATTAATATTTAATGTGCTAACCTTTCAGTAGTTATAAGGTCATCTCAGACTCATGCTTTTCATTGCTTACTAGATGATATTAAAAAATAATTGTTTGTCTGATTTTTAGATTAATGTCCAAATTAAAATACAGCATATAAGTGACTAAACATGTATAAAAATTTTCATTTATTTACATACCAATTCGGTTAAAATGCTTAACTGGTTTTATAATTAACATGATATAATAAATTTTATACTTCTTTTAATTCAGATGTCCCAAATTTTTGTTGAAATGAAATTATGTCAGGTTCCTTTGGGACTATTATTTTCATTACTTTAGGATAATTTATGTAGTAATTACAGGGCAGTGACCATAATGATTTTGAAAATCTTTCACACTACTTGCCTAAACAATTCCTCTTAACTATGACTTCAGCCTAGTAAGTATTCTACAATTAATAATTTTCAAAATGTTTGAAATGCACATTTTTTCCAATTTTCCATTGCTGTTTCTTTGTTGAGAAAGCAAACATTTATTTCTCAAATTGAATTAGCTTTTTTATCACATAATTTTTTTCTTGAAAACACCTGTGATAGATTTTTTTTGCATTATACTAATTAATTAAAAATTGGAGCCTAGTTTTTAAAAGAAAGAGCAAATTGGTAGAAAGTAAAACTTCAGAATAATGTTTGTTTTTGCAGTAAATGTTTTGAACAGACTAAGTATGAATTAAATTTGGTTTTGCATTTATTTTTTCATACAAGCTGATTATGGTTTTTGCTGAACTGTCTATTTTTTGTTTTAGGCTGGACTGTTCAAACATCTGCATCTAGGATCTGTTAACAGATTGTGAATAGTGTTTTCTTTTAAAATTACTTTTATTGATGTCTTTCATTTTTTTTTATCACATTCACTTCCAAATATATGGCTCTTTCTTCTCCTGTCAAGTTAGCTGTTACTTCTAACAAAATTTAAAAAAAAAAAAGTTTTATAAAACTGAACAACTATTCAACTGCATTTTGACAGCTCACACAACAATCCACTCCCTTCTGCCTCACCTCTTGAGTAAAAGGAGAAGACTACATTTTCTGAATTCTTTTCTAGGGATAAGTCACTATAATTATGTATTATATAATTATATGTATTATGTATATGTATATGCATCATGTAAATATATAATTATATATTGCATAATGCATAACATATAATACATATATCTCTATGTGTGTACATATATGCACTATATATAATTATATGTAAACTATATATTTGATCTTACTGGTATTTTTCTGTCTAAATGTTCATAGTCATTGTATTCATTATCTACATAGCAGGTGTTTAATAAATGCTTGTCATTGACAATGTATATTCTTGGTTCTACTTACTTTACTCTTCAATATTTTATCCAAATCTTTCCTTTTCTAAGTTCTTCATATTTTCATTTGGAATAGTACATGGAGAAGTGCCCACATAGTCAGGAACATGTGATTTCAAGGCTTCTCTCTTTGATATATAACTGGCAAGTTATAAAACTCTTCAGTGCCCCATGGCAGCTATAGATTTTAAGTTGCAAGTTTGGTGCAGAGGGCATAAAAGGAAGGCCTTACTTCATTGGGATTTCCCTATTCCAGTGAAAACAGGAGTATTCCCTCTTCTTATCCTTCGGTTAATTTAGTATTCAAATATATTTGTATATCATGATTTGCACATTCATTCTTCAATCAGCTTACATCTACTTTGTTTTTGCTCTTTTAGTGCTACAGAAGTGCTGCCTTAAATATTTCACTGTATATAGTATATAAGAACTGTAGGATCTCTTTGTCTGAGAGTAGGATTCCTGGGACCAAAAACATAAATTTATTAAGGTGATTTTTTCACACAGCTCCAAATTATTTTCTAGAATGATTTGATCAGTTCACCATCAGACCCATAATGTATTGGTACAAATATCTTTTGGTAGCTCCTGTAACATTCAGGTTGCTGGGATGTTCAAGAAGGACTAGCCCTTCCGGTGTGAGGTTTTGTCAAGCCCTTTTGAGAGTTTCTCATCCACCTTTTGTGTCTACCTATGTCCCAACTCTTACCTTGGCTCCAAGAAACTGCAATAGGAACAGCAAACCATCTGACCAGATAACTAAGTCAGCCCTAGAGTAACCACAGGCCTCCAGCTCATTGCTGAGTTATAAGGATGTTCTCCTCAAGCATACAAAGACTTCACTTAGCAAAACGAGTGGATGAGAACAATTTGCTCCTGTGGCCATAAAGGCGTCTGAAGTGACGCTGTGGAACATTTAGAGCCTGATCAGACATCAGAGGCTCCAAAGTCGGCCACATATCCCAGGCTTCATCATGATTTTTGTCCTGCTTCTAGACTTTGATGACTGGCAAAGAGAGCCAGCCTCAGAATGTGCAACTCTACTTCACTTAAATCTAATTCATGTGCAAGTAAAGATGTTGACCATTATTTTTGTGATGCCATTGATCCTTTTTGAAAAAGGATAAACAATAATGGCTATTATCATTTTTATAATCATTGGCAGTATGTAGGGTGTATCTCTAAACATTAATGCCCATTGAGTTCAAAACTGATATTGGTGTAAAAGGAAATATTCTTAAATTTACAAACTTTTAATTTTCCATTCAGTTTTATTTTTCAGTTATAGATTCCACCTCTTTCCCCACCCATTGCAATGGCAAGAAACATAAAATTCATTATAAATATGAAATAATATAAAACAAATGTACAAAGCATGATCTATGTTTTGGGATGTGTGCAGGTAAAAAAAATTGAAAAGAAAAAAAATAAGCTTCAATCTGCACCCTGAGTTTGTTGCTTTTCTATTTGAAGAGACCTTTGAAACTATAGTGGATCATTGTGATGAGTAGAATATCTAAGTCTTTCACAGTTGACTATCTTTATATTTACTGTTATGTAAATTTAAAATTTGTAAATGTAAATTATATACAATTTACATAATGTGTCCTCTTAGTTCTATTTATTTCATTTTATATGTCTTCCCAGCTTTTTTTGAAAGTACCCCTTCCATCATTTCTTATAGCATAAGAGTAGTCCATCACAGGCATATAACAACTTATTCTGCCATTCCCCAGTGTCTGGGCAACCCCTTAATTTTCAATTTTTTGGCACTATTAAAAGAGCTGCTATAGTACATACATGTGTATATACAAATATATTTGTATATATAGTTGCTTTCTATTTCTCTTTGATCTTTTTTGGGTACAGACATGTTGCTAGTTCAAAGGAAATTCATATTTCTGTAGCTTTTTTGATCATAGTTCTAAATTGCTTTCCAGAATGATTGAACTTAGTAGTTCACAATTCTGCCAGTAGTGAATTAGTGTGCCTCTTTGCCTTTATCCTCTCTAGTATTTGTCATTTTTTTTTTTTGCTATTTTAGCCAAGCTGATGACTGTGAATTGGTAATTCAGAATTATTTTAATTTGTATTTTTCTAATGATTAGTTATTTAGAGCATTTTTTCATATGACTTTTGATAACTGATTTTTTTCCCTCTAAAAACTGCTGATCAATATCCTTTTATCAATTAGGGAATAGCTCTTATTATTACAGCTCTGTCTCATTTCCCTATGTATTTTGAGAAATGAGACTTATCAGAAAAGCTGGCTGCAGAGATACTCCTTCCTCCCAATTTCTTGCTTTTCTTCTCATTTTAGCTGTGTAGGTTTTGTTTGTGCAGAAACTTATAATTTATGTAATCACAATTATCCTTTTTATTTCCCATGAATCTTCCTAAAACTAGGGTCCCCACTGTTGTTGGGCTTAAAGCTACATGGCTTAAAACCCCACAGCTGGGGTTCTAGAACTAGTTGGCTTCTTTACATAGGTAAGACCCCTGCTCTCTCCTAACTGTGACTACTTCTCTCTACCCTGGGACTGGGTCATAGGTCACAGAACTGCTAGATGAGAACAATTCTTGTTCCCAGAATGAAGGAGGAAGAAATTTGAACCAGGGAAACCAATTAAATAGTTACTTATGTGGAAATACATTTAGAAGAATTGCACATGTTAACCCATATTGGATTACTTGTTGTGTAGGAGAGAAGGGTGGGGCGAAGTGAGGGAGAAAAATGTGGAATACAAGTTTTTCAAGGGTGAATGTTGAAAACTATATTTGCATGTTTTTCAAAAATAAAAAAGCTATTATCAAAATAAAATAGTAGTTATCATAATTTTTCAGAGTGATGATAATCTGAATTTAATATGGATGTCTTTGTGAATGGTGAGAAGGAAATGTAAATGTATATAAGAGATGCTCTAAAGGTAAAAATGACAATATTTGGCAAACCACTGGATATTTGGGGTGAAGAGAAAATGAGGAATTAAAGATGACACCAAGATTGTGAACATGGATGACTGGGAGAACCCCTCAACAGTAATAGGAAATTTTGAAAAGACAAGAGCTTGGAGATGCAAGAAAGGAATGGAGAGATGAGGGGATGATACTGAATTCTATTTTGAACATGCTTGATCTGTGTAACACAATGTCTAAAGGGCAATTGATAGAATGAGATCTGAGCTCACTTGAGAAAATAGAACTAGAATTATGATCTGAGAATCATATCCATAAAAATAACTATACCCATAGGAATTGATAAGATCATCCAGGGAGATAACATAGCAGGAAAAAAGAAGAGTTTCCAGGTTCAGGTCTTGCTTGAATAGTTATAAAACGGATGAAGTGGGCATAACAGGAGAAAAGATTCAGCAAAGAATATTGAAAAGGACCTATTAAAAACAAACAAACAAACAAACAAAACAGGATAAAAGTGTCAGAAAAACCTAGAGAGAGTTTCTAAGAGGAGCATGTAATCAGCAGTGTTAAATGTTGCTGAGGGATCAAGTCTGATGAAGATTTGGGGAAAAGCCATTAAATTTGCACATTAAGAGATCATTGATAACTTTGGAATGGATAATTTCATTTGAGTGAAGAAGTTATAAGCCTAATTACAGAAAATTTAAAGAGTAAGAAGAAGCATCAACTTTAGTTGGCTTTCTCAAGGAGTCTAGTCAAAATGGAAAGATTGGCAAAGAATTAAAAATTGATGGGACACTTATCAGTTGAGGAATGGCTAAATAAGATGTGGTATATGATTGTGATGGAATATTATTGGGCTAAAAGAAATGGTTAGCCATAATTATCATGTAGTGGATATCCTGCTATGTAGGGGAGGGGTAGGGAGTAGGGGGGGAAATTTGTAACAGAAAGCTTTGTAAGGGTTAATGTTTAGTAATTACCCATACATATGTTTTGCAAATAAAAGTATTAATAATAAAAAAAACCCAAAACATTGTATGTTCCACATCAAAAAAAAAAAAAAAAAAAGAAAGAAATGGTTAGCAGGATACCTTCAGAAAAACTTGGGAAGGTATATATGAACTGATGCACTGTGAAATTATTTTTATTGGAGATTTTAGTCTGTGTTTCCTTCTGCCACATGGCTAATATGGAAATCTGTTTTGCCTGATTTTACATGTATAATTTTTATCAAAATGCTTGCTTTCTTGAAAGAGGGAGGAAAAGAATTTGGAACTCAAAAAAAAAGATTTTTTTAAACATTGTTAACATTTTTAACATGTAATGGAGAAATAGTCTATGAAATAAATAAAAATATACTTAGGGAAAGAAAATTCTCCCAAATAAATACAGACCATTGTTAAAAAAGGTGGGGGGGAGTTCTACTAATGTGTGCATTCTTTGGGGTTATTGAACTCTATATAATTCCATTCACTTGTTTATGATTCTTATTTAGTCTTTCTTGTGATTTTCTTTTTTTCCTTTTTTTTTTTTTTTAAATTAGAGCCAAATAATTTGCTGATTACTATTTTGTAATGTAATGTGAGGTCTGAAAGTGCTATTTCCTCTTCATTCCTGGGTTGGTTTCTTTTATTTCCCTAAAAATTCTAGAATTTTTGTTTCTCCCATCGACTTTTGTTACTATTTTATCTATCCTTATAAAGTACTTCCTGGAGAAAAAAAAAATAGCATTTTTAGCCTCGGGGGTTTAGAGAAAGTATCAATATGTTCTCCTATGTTTTATCTTTTAATGATTATGTACTTTATTCTTTCAAGTGATTCCATCAATTTAAAATTTTTCATGTCTATTAATCCAGTCTTTTTTATTTTTTTAAAAGAATTTACTGTATTTAAATTCAAATAAGTCAGCATCAAGTGGTTGATAAAGCTGATTTTGCTATTCTTTATTTGAAGCCCTCCATTTCCTGACCCCAGGCATTTTCACTAGCTAGTCCCCCATACCTGGAATGCTTTTCCCCCTTATCTATATTTCCTGGTTTTCTTCTAGTCCTATCTTCAATGGGAAATCTTTCCTAATCTTATCCACCTATGATTATTATTCATTTATCTTGTAGTAGATTAATTGAACTGAGTATCCCCATTTGACTTCTTGAATATAGAGACTAACTTTTACCTTTATATGCCCATTACTTAGCACAGTGTCTGCTACACAGTATTTAACAAAACGTTATTGACTGAATAACTTTGAGAGTTCAAATCTTATCTCCAGCATCCCTATTAACTATGAGACCCTCAACCCTTCCTTTTCTTCTTAGTGCCTTCATACCTCCAAAGAGAAAACTGCCCATCTAACATTGGATGGAGAAGTTTCTTCATTGCAAATTCTTCAAACTGATGAAATAAGCAAAAAAAAAAAAAAAAAAAAAATTGAGATTCAGAATTTAATCTCTTAATCAAAAGCATGTATTTCCCAGTAATAAAAGTTTAATTAGTAATAAATATTATATAATTCTAAGGAAATTTACCAATATGTTATGGTTTCTGTTATCTTTAAATTTTCTCTCAAGGAGAGTATATGTGTGTAAACATGCATATATATTTTTATATGTATATAAATATAAATATATATATATACACACATATGTGTGTATTTTTTCTTTCCTTAAGCATGTAAGAAATTGATTCTATATTAGGTGTATTTAGTCACTGCTAAAATTCATATCTCAGAAATAATCTTTTTTCTATGCTAATTTTAAATTGGCTGGACAAATTGTTATTTGCTCAATGATATGTTTTGAAT
Source organism: Myrmecobius fasciatus (assembly GCA_023553655.1). Classification (NCBI taxonomy): domain Eukaryota; kingdom Metazoa; phylum Chordata; class Mammalia; order Dasyuromorphia; family Myrmecobiidae; genus Myrmecobius; species Myrmecobius fasciatus. The sequence continues at coordinate 97,032 of JAJPUD010000610.1, read as the reverse complement.
AAAATATATTTTTTCAAATAAAAATTATCAAAATAATGTTTTTTATTCTGTGTTATAGGCCTTAGAGAGTGAATTTGTTTCCTGCCAGCTTCACCAATGGATTGATCTCATTTTTGGCTATAAACAGCAAGGTCCAGAGGCAGTCCGAGCCCTTAATGTCTTCTACTACCTGACCTATGAGGGAGCTGTCAATTTGAATTCAATAACAGATCCTTTATTGAGAGAGGTAAGTTGTTTTTTGTTTGTTTGTTTGTTTTACTGAGACAGTCATTCTAGTCCCACTTCCAGATACATATGGTCATTTTTGAATATGTCCTTCCCTAATCTGATAATACCATATATCATTCGTGTTATATATATCTATATCTATATCTAGATATAGATATAGATATAGATATAGATATAGATATGCATATATATATATATATATATATTTTTGCATTTAAGCTTTTTATTTGCAAAACACATGTATGGGTAGTTCTTCACCATTGACCCTTACAAAGCTTTCCATTACAAATTTCCTCCCTCTAGTCCCCTCCCCTCCCCTAGATGGCAGGAAATCCACTACATGTTAATTATGTTAAAATACTTGACAAATCGAATATGTGTATACATAGTTTTACAGTTATCTTCCTGTGCAAGAAAAGTCGGATCTATAAGAAAAAAAAATCTGAGACGGGAAACACAGTGCAAGCAAACATCAATAGAGAGCATGAAAATGTTATGTTGTGCTCCAGATTTCATATCCCTCTCTCTGGGTGTATATGGCTTTCTTCACTGAACAATTGGAACTGGTTTGAAACATTTCATTGTTGCAGAGAGCCATGTCCATCAGAATTGATCATCGTATAATATTGTTGTTGCCGTGTATAATGATCTCCTGGGTTCTGCTGATTTCATTCAACATCAGCTCATGCAAGTCTCTCCAGGCCTCTCTGAAATCATCCTGCTGGTCATTTCATACAAAACAATAATATTCCATAACATTCATATACCATAATTTATTCAGCCACTCTCCAGTTGATGGACATCCATTCAGTTTCCAGTTTCTAGCCACCAGAAAAAGGGCTGCCACAAACATTCTTGCACATGTGGGTCCCTTTCCCTCCTCTAAGATCTCTTTAGGATATAAGCCCAATAGAAATACTGTTGGGTCAAAGGGTATGCACAGTTTGATCACTTTTTGAACATGGTTCCAGATTGCTCTCCAGAATGGCTGGATCCGTTCACAGTTCCACCAACAATGTATCAGTGTCCCAGCTTTCCCACATCCCCTCCAACATTCATCGTTATCTTTTCCTGTCATTTTAGCCAATCTGACAGGTATGTAGTGGTACCTCAGAGTTGTCTTAATTTGCATTTCTCTAATCAATAGTGATTTGGAACACCTTTTGATATGACTAGAAATGGTTTTAATTTCATCATCTGAAAATTGTCTCTTCATATCCTTTGACCATTTATCAATTGGAGAATGGCTTGAATTCTTATAAATGTGAGACAATTCTCTATATATTTTAGAAATGAGGCCTTTATCAGAACCTTTAAATGTAAAGATGATTTCCCAATTTGATGCTTCCCTCCTAATCTTATCTCCATTCGTTTTGTTTGTACAAAAACTTTTTAACTTAATATAGTCAAAATTATCTATCAGGTGTTCAGTTAAGAGTTCCAGTTCTTCTTTGGACACAAATTTATTCCAACTCCACAGGTGTGAGAGGTAAACTATCCTATGTTCCTCTAATATGCTTATAATATCACTCTTTATGTCTAAATCATGAACCCATTTAGATCTTATCTTGGTGTTAGGTGTGGGTCAAGCCCTAATTTCTTCCACACTACTTTCCAATTTTCCCAGCAGTTTTTGCCGAATAATGAGTACTTATCCCAGAAGCTGTGGTATTTGGGTTTAATCAAACACTCAATTGCTATAGTTATTGCCTAGTTTGTCCTGTGATCCTATCCTATGCCACTGATCGACTACTCTATTTCTCAGCCAGTACCAAATGGTTTTGATGACTGCTGCTTTATAATATACTTTTAGATCTGGTACATCAAGGCTACCTTCATCAGCCATTTTTTCATTAATTCCCTTGAAATTCTTGACCTTTTGTTCTTCCAAATGAACTTTGCTACTATTTTTTCTAAATCTGTAAAATAGTATCTTGGGAATTTGATTGGTATGGCACTAAGTAAGCATATTAGTTTGGGTAGTATTGTCATTTTTATTATATTCACTCGGCCTACCCATGAGCACTTAATGTTTTTCCAATTGACTAGGTCTGACTTTATTTGTGTGGAAAGTGTTTTATAGTTTAGTTCGTATAGCTCCTGATTTTTCCTTGGCAGATAGATTCCCAAATACTTTATACTATCAACTGTTATTTTGAATGGAATTTCTTTTTGTATCTCTTGCTGCTGAACTTTGTTGGTAATATATAAAAATGCTGATGATTCATGTGGATTTATTTTGAATCCTGCAACTTTGCTAAAGTTGTGAATTGTTTCTAGTAGTTTTTTAGTTGAGCCTCTAGGGTTCTCTAAGTATAACATCATGTCATCTGCACTCTAATTCCTTTTATCTCTTTTTCTTCTCTTACTGCCAAAGCTAACATTTCTAATACAATATTAAATAATAATGGTGACAGTGGGCAGCCTTGTTTCACTTCTGATCTTATTGGGAATGGTTCTAGTTTGTCTCCATTACATATGATGCTTGCTGATGGTTTTAAGTAGATGCTACTAATCATTTTAAGGAAAAACCCATTTATTCCTATACTCTCTCTAGTGTTTTTAGTAGGAATGGGTGTTGGATTTTATCAAATGCTTTTTCTGCATATATTGAGATAATCATATGGTTTTTGTTAGTTTGGTTATTAATTTAATTAATTATGCTGATAGTTTTCCTAATATTGAACCAGCCCTGCATTCCTGATATAAATCTTACTTGGTCATAGTGTACTATCCTGGGGATGATTTTCTGTAATCTCATTGCTAATATCTTATTTAAAATTTTTGCATCAATATTCATTAGTGAAATTGGTCTACAGTTTTCTTTCTCTGTTTTCATCCTACCTAGTTTAGCTATCAGCACCGCATCTGTATCATAGAAGGAATTTGGTCATTTACCTTCTTTCCCTATTTTTTCAAATAGTTCATATAGTATTGGGATTAATTTTTCTTTGAATGTTTGGTAGAATTCACATGTAAATCCATCTAGCCCTGGAGATTTTTTCCATAGGGAGTTGATTAATAGCTTGTTCTATTTCTTTTTCTAAAATGGGGCTATTTAAATAATTTATTTCCTCTTCTGTTAACCTGGGCAATCTATATTTTTGTACATATTCCTCGATTTCATTTAGATTATCAAATTTACTGGCATAAAGTTGGGCAAAGTAACTCCTGATTATTACTCTAATTTCCTCTTCATTGGAGGAAAGTTCTCCCTTATCATTTTTGAGACTAACAATTTGATTTTC
>JAJPUD010000610.1:69957-93456 GCA_023553655.1 Myrmecobius fasciatus | reverse complement strand
AAAGGCTTATCTATTTTGTTGTTTTTTTCATAAAACCAACTCTTAGTTTTATTTATTAATTCAATAGTTTTCTTACTTTCAATTTTATTAATCTACCCTTTTATTTTTAGAATTTCCAATTTGGTATTTAATTGAGGGTTTTTAATTTGTTCTTTTTCTAGTTTTTTTAATAGTAAGCCCAATTCATTGATCATCTCTTTCTCTATTTTATGCAAGTAAGTATCTAGAGATATAAATTTACCTCTCATAACTGCTTTGGCCGTATCCCACAAATTTTGGTATGTTGTCTCATTATTGTCATTCTCCTGGATGAAATTATTGATTGCATCTATGATTTGCTCTTTCACCCATTTTTTCTTTAGGATTAGATTATTTAATTTCCAATTAATTTGTGGTCTATTTTCTCCTGGCCTTATATTGCATGTGATTTTTATTGCATCATGATGTGAAAAAGATGCATTTAATATTTCTGCCTTTCTGCATTTGATTTGGAGGTTTTTATGCCCTAACACATGGTCAGTTTTTGTATAAGTTCCATGAACCGCAGAGAAAAAAGTAAAATCCCTACTGTCTCCATTCAATTTTCTCCAAACATCTATCATACCTAACTTTTCTAACAATTTGTTTACCTCTCTAATTTCTTTCTTATTTATTCTGTGGTTTGATTTATCTAATTCTGAGAGAGCAAAGTTGAGATCCTCCACTAGTATAGTTTTGCTGTCTATTTCTTCTTGCATCTCTCTTAATTTCTCCTCTAGGAATTTGGATGCTATACCACGTGGTGCATATATATATATATATTTAGTATTGATATTGCTACATTATCTGTGGTACCCTTTAGTAAAAAATAGTTTCCTTCCTTATCTCTTTTGATTAGATCTATCTTTGCTTTTACTTGATCTGAGATCAGGATTGCTACCCCTGCTTTTTTTTGTTCACCTGAAGCATAATAGATTCTGCTCCAGCCTTTTACCTTCACCCTGTATGTGTCTCTATGCTTGAGATGTGTTTCTTGTAGACAACATGTTGTTGGATTCTAGTTTTTAATCCAGTCTGATACCCACTTCCATTTTATGGGAGAGTTTATCCCATTCACATTCATAGTTAGAATAACTAATTCTTTATTTCCTGCTGGTGTTATACTTTTTAAAATATTTTAAATAATCTTGAGCAGTATATGGTTTCTTCCATTTTCATGTGTATTTTAAGGGTTATTTTGTGGATAATAAAATTGCTTACGGGGTTCAAATACCATATGGAAATAAAGGAAATGTTTACTTTTATGGAGAATTTACTTGTATTTATCCATTTAGATTATTAGCCTAATGTTTTACCCTTCAATGAGGGAAACAAAGTCTTATAAACCTTTGTGTAATGTTTCTAAGTATTAGTCAAAGGAGTACAGTAATGAGAGATAAGGGTATCTTGTGGAAAACGATATTCTGAAGAACTTCTATAAAAGCTCTTATACTATATGATCTTTAAAACAGTAATTAATTTTTTAGAGCAGAGACCCCTAATAGAGCAATGGAATGTGCTATTAAAACAGTAATTAATTTTTTAGAGCAGATACCCCTCAGAGCAATGGAATGTGCTATTTCTAAACAAATGTTCTCCTTCCTGGAGCCACAGAGCATTTAAAATATTAGAAAATCTGGGAGTAGGATAAAATGTAAAATCATTTGAGATTAAAAGTTGCTAAATTACTCTTTTCCATTTTGCCTTTACACATTTAAAATACAGATTTAAAACATCCATGTGCAGCATGGAAAAGGGAAATATTTGATGACTCACCTATTTCAGATGCCTCAGGTCTTAAGAAAAATTGTGTGGTCTGAGATCAGTGAAATTGAAATGCTCTCATTGCTTTCTTCTTTCGGCTCTCTCTAGTTTGTGGACCATATTTCTCTCTCAGCAGCCTTAGCACAGCCTTATAAATAAGTTTAAAGACATAGAACTTGTCTAGATGATCCTTGTCTTTTAATTTCATGATGCCTAGAAAATTTGCTTTTTTGAATGAAGTTACTTTGAATCACAAACAGGAATTCTAGTCCATGGGCAATTTTATTTAACATTAAAGAAAGTCTAAAGTATGACTACTTTAACGAACTGTTATGTTAGACTAAGGGAGAGGTCACAGCAGGAGAAGAACACTCTGGGAGGCAAGTGGGTACCACGGTCTGGAGGATTGAAGTAGAAAAGAAGATTGTAAACCAGACACTAAAGCATGGCAGGAGAAGAATGTTCAGCATCTGAAGGTTCATGGATGGCAGAATTAAAGATCTAAAAAGATGAATAGGACCCAAGACTTAGCACCATTCCCTTGGCTTTGTCTTTTACTTTTCCCTCTTCTTATTTTTTTGTGTCTTTCATCTCCTTGGTTTTATATTTCCTTTCACTAATATAGAAAAAGAATCATCCGATCTCCCTCTTTCATCTATTCCTACAATTTTGTCACTTTCTGCTTTTAATTGGGGATTAATTTTATAGCTTTAAATCTTATAGCTTTCTAAGAAGCTATAAATACACACACACACACACACATAGATATTTCAGTATAAAGGAGGTATCACAATGGACTTTATTGCAATAGCCTAGTAATGGATTGTAAACCTCTTGTCCAAGGACTAACCTCTCTAATTTCATACAGACTTGTAATCATGTTGTCATGTTGACCACAAAGTGATGAATTTGGGGAAAACAATAATTCTCTAATACCATCTAATATACTTAGAGAGATTATGAACAGAGATAAGGTAGAAAGAACCCTCATCACTGAAAATACATATCCTTGAAATAAGAAAGTAACTATTCTTGCTAATAAACCCATCATTGTTTCTTTTGATTCATTGACATTGATGTAGCTTTCTTTTGTGTCCTTAATGATTAAAAATATAAACATTTTGAAATAATAAAGAAGAAACATGGAACAAAATCAAAGGAGATTCTGATTAATACTAAACTTGTAGAAGCATGAATTATTTTGCTTCTCTTCATGTTATTTTTCTTTAGTTTTAAATTAAAGATATAGGGGGCAGCTAGGTGGCACAGTGGATAGAGCACCAGCCCTGAAGTCAGGAGGACCTGAGTTCAAATCTGGTCTCAGACACGTAACAGCTGTGTGACCCTGGGCAAGTCACTTAACCCCAATTGCCTCAGCAAAAAAAAAAAAAAAAAAAAAAAATTAAAGATATAGAAGAGTGTTACTATTCTCATCATATGTTTTGTCACCACCTATGGTTAGGACTACTCATTTCTGTATCAATGTGTTTTTTCTCTTTTTGTTCTCTTTTGGGGATGGGAAGCCCTGTGAGATAGGGGATATAGAGCTAACTTCTGAGTCAGGAACACCTATCTCTGACCTAGTGACTGTGAACACATCATATAGCCTCTTAGAACTTCAAGTAACTCTCTTATGAAACTGGAGGTTGCTGGTTAATTTTCTATTTGCATTGATTATGGAAATTTCTTCAGTAGAAGTATGTTTAAATGGAGGAATGATTAAAAACATATAGTACCAGATTGAGTTTTTAGAGTTGAGACTCTTTAATGCTATTATAAGGAATAAACTAGCTGCTTGCACAGTATTTAATCATTTATCAATTCTCATTCATCAAAAAATATTTATTGAGTATCTGTGATATAAAAGACACTGTTTCTACTTAGATTTGGGGGCCAATTCAATCAAAGTATGATACAACCTATGATAAATGAGAATAGTATCATTAGTCAGTAAAAATGGCAGAATGTATCTGAAGCCAAGTGTTTTGGCTTAAGTCCAGTGTCCCAACAAATTATGCCTTAGAGGAAAACTCAGGTCTTACTTGTACATGGCTTTTCCTCATTTCACAAATGAATGAATTAAACTAAAACATCTTCATGGTCCCATTGTAAGAACTGTTGCTATCATTTATATGAAACTTAAAAACCTGTTTCTAGTAAGCTGTTTCACAACATTGCAGTGAAACTTTGAATCACTTGGTTTTTTTTCTTTGTATGAGGTTCAATTTGATTCCATTGTTTTTGTTTTCCTGTTCCAATTGGCTAAATCAACTGGGCTTGCTTGTTTATTTTCAATGTTATAGAACCGCAAGCATCATGAAAATGGCATAAATATATTATTTAAGCAGTAAATATATACATTCAAAATTGTATGGAAGTTGAAATATTTTCTCATTAACTTAAATTATCATTTCAGGAAGATATTTCATCTTTATTTGTAATTAATCTCTATTTAATCCCTTCATTTTAGCATTATTTCTTTGATTCTATTCTCTTTTTCCCCTCCTCTTATTATAGTGAAAAGAATTCTGATTTAGAAATTAGAAGACCTAGATTCAAATCTTTCTCTGTTATGTAGTGTGACACTGGGCAATCTTTGAGCCTCAGTTTCCTATTCTTCAAAATGAAGAGTTTTAAAAGATGTCTTCTGAGGTCCAATGTAGCTCTAAACACCTATTTTTATGATCCTTTGTATTAATTTATAAACTATTTTATGCATATATTTCATACTTAGTTGATAGGTTATATGTAATTTTTTTCAAATCTATGACAGCTTTTATGAAGAGCATAACCACTCCTTGACTTCATTTTGAGTCTAAATTTTTTTTTATACTGGATTTTTTTTTAGTAGTAGGCTATATCAACTGATATTGTTACTGAATATTATGAATATAGGGAGCACTTTTAATTTAAAAAAAATTAGTTTAAATACCAAATAAAATAAGCATGACTATATACACATTATAGATAAGAAAACATCCATACATGGAATTTGAAATCTCCATAATGTAGAACTTCATAGGTGTGTATCTTGTTTTTTATGTAGCCAAAATTTCCACCTAAATATGTTAAAACATGTGCAGTTCTTCTATACATATTTCCACATTTATCATGTTGCACAAGAGAAATCAGATCAAAGAGGGAAAAAATGAGAAAGAAAAAAAAACAAGCAAACAATAACAGCTACAAATATGAAAATACTCTGCTGTGATCTACATTCAGTCCCCATAGTCTCTCGCTGGATTCAGATGGCTCTGTCTATCACAAGTCTATTGGAATTGGCCTGAATCACCTCACTGTTGAAAAGAGCCATGTCCATCAGAATTGATCATCATATAGTCTTATTGTTGCCATGTACAATATTCTCCTGTTTCTGTTCATTTCACTTAACATCAGTTCATATAAGTCTATCCAGGTCTCTCTAAAATTGTTCTGCTGATCGTTTCTTATAGAGGAAGAGAACAGGCCAATTCCAATGATCTTGTGATGAAGAGAGCCATTTACACCCAGAGAGAGGACTGTGGGAACTGAGTGTGGACCACAACATAGCATTTTCACTTTTTGTTTTTGTTTTCTCGCATTTTGTTTTCTTTCTCATTTTTTTCCTTTTTGATCTGATTTTTCTTGTGCAGCAAGATAATTGTATAAATATGCATACATATATTGTATTTAACATATATTTTTACCATGCTTAACGTATATTGAATTACTTGCTATCTAGGAGAGGGGGTTGGGGGAAGGAGGAAAAATTGGAACACAAGGTTTTGCAAGGGTTAATGATGGAAAATTATCCATGCATATATTTTTAAAATAAAAAGCTTTAATAAAAAAGAACAATAATATTCCATTACATTCATATACCATAACTTATTCAGCCATTCCCCAACTGATCAGCATCCATTTAGTTTCCATTTTCTTGCCACTATGAAAAGGGCTGCCACAAACATTTTTGCACATGCGGGTCCCTTTTCTTCCTTTGAGATCTCTTTGGGATATAAGCCCAATAGAAACACTGCTGGATCAAAGGGTATGCACAGTTTGATAACTCTTTGAGCATAGTTCCAAATTGTTTTCCAGAATGGTTCGGTCAGTTCACAACTCCACCAACAATGTATTAATGTCTCAGTTTTCCTACATCCCCTCCAACATTTATCATTATCTTTTCCTGTCATCTTAGCCAATCTGAGAGGTGTGTAGTGTACCTCAGAGTTGTCTTAATATTTAGAGCATTTTTAATATGATTAGAAATGGTTTTAATTTCTTCATCTGAAAATAGTTCATATTCTTTGACCATTTGTCAGTTGGAGAATGGCTTATATTCTTATAAAGTTTAGTCACTTCTCTATATATTTTAGAAATAACGCCTTAATTTTTCCCCAGTTTCCTACTTCCCTTCTAATCTTGGCTGCCCTGGTTTTAGGAGAAATTTTTTTTTTCTTTTTGCTGAGGCAATTGGGGTTAAGTGACTTGCCCAGGGTCACACAGCTAGGGAATGTTAGGAGAAATTTTTTAAAAGGAAAAAAAAAAGACCTTACTGAATTGTCCAGTTTGATCCACTAGCCAGGAATCAGAATGCACTAGGAATTAATTCCTCATGTCTGTTTTATGTTATATGTACCTACAAGGAAGAGATATAAACAATTTGAATCTTTAGTGTCCTGAACTACATTAGACAAATTTCAGGACTTTTTATGGAAAATCTATGTATAGGAACAGGGAATTAAAATACTGATTCTACCACATTAAGATTTATCACTTATTTCTTTTCCTCCTGTTAGAATTGAAAATTTTATCCTTATATACTACTTTTTAATTGTTCAGTTCTTTACTTATATTTATTTCTCTTGTTATTTATGTATTTGTATTTCAAAGTTTTTACTAGAGTCTAGTCTTTTCAATTGAATATTTCTGTATGTCACTGAAGGTCCATTTCATTTTCCCCTACTTCCTTAGAATTATATTCAGTTTTGCATGGTACATTATTATTCTTTTCTGTAAGCTTATAATATATCCCAAGCTCTCTCCTATGTGGTAGTAATTGCTAAATTTTGAAAGACCCTAACAGATGACTCGGTCTGTATCCCAAAGAGATCATAAAAGAGGGAAAGGATCCACATGTTTATAGCAGCTCCTTTTATAGTGGCAAGGAATTGGAAATCAAATGAATGCCCACCAGTTCAGGAATGACGGAATACGTTTTGGGGTATGAATGTAATGGAATATTATTGTTCTATAAGAAATGATAAGCAGATTGATTTCAGAAAAGTCTGGAAAGATTTACATGAAGTCAAGTAGAGCCAGGAGAATACATAGTAACAATAAGATTACATGATGATCAGCTGTGATGGACTTAAGCTCTTCTCAGCAATGCAGTCATCCAAGACAAACTATGGAGACTGAATGTGAATCGAAACGTGACATTTTTTACCTTCTTTTTGTTTTTTGATTTTTCACTCTTGTGGATTTTCCCCCTTTTGGTCTGATTTTATTGCACAATGTGACAAATATGGAAATATATTTAAAAGTATTGTACATCAGATTTGCTTGCTGCTTGAGGACATAAAGGAAGAAGGGGGAAAATTTGGAACCAAAAAATCTTACAAAAATGAATGTTGAAAACTATCTTTACATATATTTGGAAAAATAAAATACTATTGTGGCAGGGGGAGAGATCTTAACAGTGCTCTTCAGGATTCTATCACTCTGGATTCTTAACTTTTTTTTTTCTTTGATTTGGATGTTCTGGATTTTGTTTCTGGTTTCATTTATTTTTTCTCCCTCACAAAGTGACTAGTGAATTTTTTCTATATTTACTTTGCCCTCTTATTCTAATAGGCCTTAGAAGTTTTCTTTCATGATTTCTCAAATCATGATAGCTAGGTTCTTTTTTGTTGTTGTTCATAAATTTCAGGTGGTTCAATGATTCTCAAATTTTTCTTTTCAAACTGTTTTCCTGGGTCACTTGTCTTTGTGATGAGGTACTTTATAATTTTTTTTAGTCAATGTTTTGACTTTAATATTATTTGTGTAATCATTTATTTCTCTTTGATCCATTCTAAATTTTGCAGTATCTTTTGCTTGAGTATGGTTTTTGCATCTCTTTTATTTAACTATTCTACTTCTAAATATTTCTTCTATCTTTTCCATTTCTTTTCTATAGAACTCTCATGTCCTTTATAATGATTTTTAACTTTGCTTCATTCTTTCCAGAAATTCTAGTCAGCTTGTGATTAAACTGTTTTTATCTGAGCCTTTGCTTATAGACATGAAGTTCTCATCTTTGAGGTGCTGCACAACTGTACTGTGCTTTCACAGTCATTCTCTGTGACTTGGCTTTCTCCTTTGTTCTTGATGTCCTTTTAAAAATGTAAGTAGATTGATATTTTCTCTAAGCAACCAAATAAGTTTGTTTTCCTCATCATCAGAATTGTTTTCCTTTGGGTAATCAGAATTTGCATCCTGGAAAACATCCCTCCTGGACTTTATTTTTACAACAGAATTTTACTCTGTGACAAGCTTCTTTTCCTTTTTCTAAAAACTTTAAAATCATTGTTCTTAAAATCAATTATACATGTCAAGCTTTGGTCGAATTTTCTCTCTCTCTCTCTCTTTTTTTTTTTTTTACTACAGTTTATAATACAGAATGGTGTTTTCCCCCTGAAAGTTCCTATCAGTTCTCCATGAAAATTTCCCTTCATTAGTTCCTGTATCTTTTGCAGAAGAATATTAGTATTAAGTCAAGGAGCATGTATATCAACTGTACCACTTTGGCAAAACATCATCTAGCAGATAGCAATAAAACTTAAGTCCCCCATTATCACTTTATTACACTTTTGTGCCAGGTCTATAAAGTGTTTTCTGAATTTCCTACTTCCATTTGCTTTCCAGGTGGTTTACAGTATACTCGAGTAAGAACCCTGCTTTCTCTTTCTCTACTTTCTTTACTCCACTGTGCTTCTTTGCTTTGGTTCTCAGGTTTCCTCACTTGTATATATCTTCTTAATATAACAAGTTTCTTGCTACTCCCTTACTCTGGTCACTTTTCCTTTTGCCTCTTTTGTTCCTTTTGAATAGAATTTGTAATTTCACAAACATATTCCAATTATAGGTTTCATAACATGTCTCAGGAATATATGTGAGGTAATTTCCCACATAGAATTAGGATCCCAAGTTTAATATACTTGTTACCTATACTTTGTGCATTTATGTATAAGTAATCGATACCACAGGTTTTATTTTGTCTCCTGTTATTTTCTGAATATAAGGCAAGTTATTCTTCATATTTTGAAAATACTCTGTACAGTAGCTAGCTTGGTTGATATAGAAGCAGTTTTTACCTTTCTCTTTTATAATTTAAAGCCCTTTAGAATAGATTTGAAGGACTCCAATCAATCAGTCTTTCAATAAGGAATGATTAAGTTCTTCTATATGACTGATATCGTGTTGTGCTTTGGAGATACAAATCAATAAAACAATCCTTAATCCCAAACAGTTTATATTCCAGTGGAGGGGAAAAATATGTATGTGTGCCTATGTGTATATGCTGAATTAAGGGAATTAATAAAACAAATAAAAATGGTTAAGCACAGAGGATTTTGATAAGGTTAACACTAGAAGTTGAAATGATTTGGAAAGACTATACATAGAAAGTAATATTTAACCTATTTTTAAAGGAAAAGATAGACTCTTTGAGTACAAACAAAAAAGGAATGCATTCTAAACCTGAGAGAGAGAGAGAGACAGAGACAGAGAGAGAGAGAGAGCCATTACAAAAGCACAGAGAGAAGAGAAGGAATGTCATGTGGAGGAAAGAAAGAGGGGGCTAATTAGGCTGGATGGCAGAGTTCAGATGTTGGAATTGATAGACTAGGTAGTTTTATTCTGGAGGTGATAAAGAAGAAGAAACTAGAATGAGGGAATCTTTGCTTACGTAGAAGCAGTGTAGAGGATGGACTGAAGTGGGAAGGTATGACAATTGAGTCCATGAAATTGTTTATAAGACCATTATGATAATCCAAGGGTGATTTATTGAAGAACTCAGTTAAGGTGGTAGTTTTGTGAGGAGAGGGAATTGATTGGAAGTAAGACAGAGTGGGGAGATAGAAAGAGCAAGGTCTGCCAAATCATTGGATAAGGGGATTTATGGGAAGGAAAAGAGTAAAGGCCCTGCAAGAATGATGGTATCTTCAACAGAAATAGGGAAATGTAGAAGAAGGGGAATTTTTTATAAGGGAGGAGATAAAAGATTTCATTTTTAGATTTGTTGAGTTTAAATTGGGTGATAAAATATTAAAGTTTAGGGAAGAGACTAGAGCTGGAGATTTCAATATGGGAGCCATCTACATAGAGATGATAATTAAGCCAATAGGAGTTGATGAGGTTACTAAGAAAGAGAATGTAAAGGAAAAAGAAAATAGAAATTTATATTCTACTGGGGAGATAAAATACGTAAATGAGTAAGTAAATACAAGATTATTTGAAGGAGTGAACATTTATTAGGGGCTTCTGGAAAAGCTCCTCATTAGAAAGTGGTACATGAGTTAAATCTTGACAAAGCTAAAGATACATATTTAAGGAAGAGAGAACAGTCACCTCTGAAAAAATCACAGAAGCAGGAAATGAAATACCAAGTTTATAGAGCAATAAGTAGGCCAGTTTGCTAGGAAATGCTAGAATATATGAATGAAAAGTACTATGAAAATAAGTAAATAGGCTGGAAATAACTTAAAAAGCAGTTCTTTCCTCAAAAATGGCTATTTTAACAGGACCCTTTAGGAAAAAATAACTTTAAAAATTATATCAGATTGATGAATAATCATGAAATTCAGTGGGCAACTACAGCTGAGAAATCTCAGCAACTACACTCTGATCAAAGCAATGATCAACCATACCTGTAGAGGATCTGATTAAGTCAGTTATACCCACTTCCCAAGAGAATGGTGATAGATTCAAAGAGTGAAGGAAGGCAGACAGTATTCAATTTGTCCAGGATATGGATTTGTTTTACTTGACTCAACTTAATTGCTACAAGGGGTTTCCCCCCTGTTTTGAATTAGGGTATAGAGGAAAGTCAGAGTATTGATAGTGATGCCAGAAAAATATTTTTTTAAAATGAACAGAACAAATAGTTCTCAAAAGAAATATTCCTATTAACTGTATGAAAGAATGTTCCCATTATTAGTAAGAAAAAAAAATACAAACCAAAATAACCTTGAAGTTTTACTTCAGTGCTTTGCAATTAGCAGAGATAGTCAATGGAATAGTCAGTGTTTAAACCCTTGTGGGAAGATAGACATACTAGTGTGTTATTGATAGATATGTGAATTACTACAGTCATTTTGGAAAGCAGTTTGGAATTATGCAGATAAAAGCACTAAAATGTCTATAACCCTTTCACCCAGAAATTCCATTACTAGATGACATAAGGAGAACTTTGATAAGAAGAAAGTCTCCAAATGAAATTATCTATGCCCAGTGTTTTGCAAACCTTAAAAGTTCATAAAGGCTAGCTATTGTGATGATTATACACACAAACAGCACTTTTCGTGATAGCAATGAATTTCAAACAAATTAGATGCCAATCGCTGGACCCACACCTAACACAGCACATCAAGATAAGATCTAAATGGGTTCATGATCTAGATATAAAGAGTGATATTATAACCAAATTAGAGGAACATAGGATAGTTTACCTCTAGACCTGTGGAGATGGAATAAATTTATGTCCAAAGAAGATCTGGAACTCTTAATTGAACACCAGATAGATAATTTTGATTATATTAAGTTAAAAAGTTTCTGTGCAAACAAAACTAATGCAGACAAGTTTAGGAGGGAAGCATCATATTGGGAAATCATCTTTACATTTAAGGGTTCTGATAAAGGTCTCATCTCTAAGATATATAGAGAATTGTCTCATATTTATAAGAATTCAAGCCATTCTCCAATTTGATAAATGGACAAAGGATATGAACAGACAATTTTCAGATGATGAAATTAAAACTATTTATAATCATATGAAAAGTTGCTCCAAATCACTATTGATCAGAGAAATGCAAATTAAGACAACTCTGAGGTACCACTAACACATCTGTCAGATTGGCTAAAATGACAGGAAAAGATAACGATGAATGTTGGAGGGGATGTGGGAAGACTGGGACACTGATGCATTGTTGGCGAAACTGAACGGATCCAACCATTCTGGAGAGCAATTTGGAGCTATGCTCAAAAAGTTATCAAACTGTGCATACCCTTTGATCCTGCAGTGTTTCTATTGGACCTATATCACAAAGAAATCATAAAAGAAGGAAAGGGCCCCACATGTGCAAGAATGTTTGTGGCAGCTCTTTTTGTAGTGGCTAGAAACTGGAAACTGAATAGATGCCCTTCAATTGGAGAATGGCTGAATAAATTATGGTATGTGAATATTATGGAATATTATTGTTCTGTAAGAAATGACCAGCAAGATGATTTCAGAGAGGCCTGGAGAGACTTACATGAACTGATGCTGAGTGAAATGAGCAGAACCAGGAGATCATTATACACGGCAACAACAGTACTATATGACGATCAATTCTGATGGACATGGCTCTCTTCAACAATGAAATGTTTCAAACCACCTCCAATTGTTCACTGAAGAAAGCCATATACACCCAGAGAGAGGGATGTGAAATGTGGACCACAACATAACATTCTCATACTCCTTGATTGATGTTTGCTTACATTGTGTTTCCTTTATCTGATATATTGTTTGTGTAGACAAGATTTTTCTTGCACAACAATGACAAGTTTGGAAATATGTATACATATATTCGATTTGCCAATATTTTAACATAATTAACATGTAGTGGATATCCTGCCATCTAGGGGAGGGGTGGGGAGTTGGGGGAAAAATTTGTAACGGAAAGTTATGTAAGGGTTATTGTTGAAGAATTACCCACACATATGTTATGCAAATAAAATAAAAAAAATAAAATTAAAAAAAAAAAGAAGGAAAGGGCCCCACATGTGCAAGAATGTTTGTGGCAGCTCTTTTTGTAGTGGCTAGAAACTGGAAACTGAATGGATGCCCATCAATTGGAGAGTGGCTGAATAAATTATGGAATATGAATGTTATGGAATATTATTGTTCTGTAAGAAATGACCAACAGGAGGATTTCAGAGAGGCCTGGAGAGACTTGCATGAACTGATGCTCAGTGAAGTGAGCAGAACCAGGAGATCATTATTCACAGCAACAACAATACTATATGAGGATCAGTTCTAATGGACGTGACTCCAACAATGAAATGTTTCAAACCAGTTCCAATTGTTTGGTGAAGAAAGCCATATACAACCAGAGAGAGGGATGTGAAATGTGGACCACAACATAACATTTTCATGTTCTCTATTGAGGTTTGCTTGCATTGTATTTCCTTTATCGGATTATTCTTTCTTGTAGATACGATTTCTCCTGCACAAAAATGATGTGTGGAAATAAGTATATTCGATTTCTTAAGTATTTTAACATAATTAACATGTAGTGGATATCCTGCCATCTGGGTAGGGGTGGGGAGTAGAGGGGAAAAATTTGTAACAGAAAGCTTTGTAAGGGTTAATGTTGAAGAATTACCCATATATATGTTTTGCAAATAAAAAGTATTAATAAAATTTTTAAAAAATAGATGCCAATCTCCTGGGGAATAGCTAAACAAATACATGAATAGTATAGAATATTACTGTAATTTAAGAAATGACAAATGTGATGAATACAGAGAAGTATAGAAAAATTTACATGAATTGCTACAGAGTAAAGTTAGCAGAGCTAAGATACTATACATGGTAACTACAATGATGTAAGTAAAAAAAAGAGCTATCTGTATAAAAAATTTTAAAAAGAATATTTCAAAATTGTAAGTATCAATCTTGACTCCGAAACTGTTATGAGAAAGCACTCCGTCTTACTCCTTTGCAGAGATAAGAGGTCCATAAGTGTTGTAAATTGTGCATATTTTCATACTATTTTAAATGTATCAATCAGTTGATTGTTTTCTTCTTTTTTTATCTTTTTTAGTATTAAGGATACTATTTGTTCTAATAGATGACTTTCTGGGAGAAGAGAAAAGGATACTAGAGGAAATTTTAGTGATTTGAAAAACAAAAATATTAATATTAAGATTTTTTAAGTGCACATGAGAAGACAACAGCCTTCTGTTGTAAGGAAACAGGCAGGAAAATATTGAAGCAATTGTAGTCTTTCAAATAAAGCATGGAATATGGGTTTATATATAATCTTTTTTGTATTCTTTGTATGTACAAATACTCATTTGTTTTTTGGTTTTTTGATAAGACTAAAAGATTTTAATGTTTTTAAGGAAAATTTTGCTGGAGACAAATTAGAAAAGCTAAAGTGCTAAGCTGAGAATTATCTTGCCATCACCCCCAAGTATTATATTTGTCTTCATAAGACTTGTTTCCTTTATCTGATCATTATCTGTTTTCATTTTCTGCCTGTCCAATCCACTATCTAATGCCTAAAACTCTTTTTCATTCTCATTGTAATCTCCATTTTTTATAACCTTCAGTTTTTTTTTTTCAGGCTATCACCTCAACACAGGCTACACTTTTCCCCTGTTTCTATTTGTTGACCCTTTGGATAATCAGTTCAACTCTACATTCTTCTCTTCTATTGAGCCCCTTTCTCTTTATTTTATTTTGTCTTGCCATGTCTCAGCCTTTTAATTCTTCTAACACTCATTCCTTCTGTGCTGCTGAATGAAAATGGAAAAAAATTCATGAAACTTTGTTGAGTGAATCCACTGTAGATTTGTTACATAATCTCAAACGAGGTCCTATGGCAATCTTTTTATGCTTACCTAATTGATTCACCATCCCACTCACCAAAGTGTCTTTTCCAAATCTTTTTATTTATTTTCATACCTTCCTTGCCTTGCTCTTCTCCCACTTCTCAGCAGAGAACCTTGCTCATATTTCACTAAAAAATATTGAGCTTATTCACCTTATTTTGTATCACTCAAATTGCTTTTTTTGCCCCTATCTATATTCTTTTTTAATCCCTGTCTCACATAGAAGGCTTGTTTTTGGCAAGACAAAAACTATGTAGAGAAGTGATTCCATTCCATCCCACATTCTCTAACAGATTGTTCCCTCTCTCATCCTCACTTTCTAATTTTCAATTTCTCCCTCTGTCCTTTACACAAAGACAATAGAGTAGTACCATGATGGGCACTCAGGAGGCAAAGGGAGAACGATGTGGAATATGAGTTTTAGAACCAGAGACCTTGAGTTTAAATCAAAGCTCTGCCACGTTTTATCTTTTTGACCTTGACTTCTTTTTGCCTAATTATGTCATCAAATATAGAAGAATATTGTGGTTTTTTCCTTTTCTCCCTTCCAGCTGCTGTTTTAAAAGAATTTTTGTTTTCTGTATAGCTCGTTATCACCATTGTATTTATACAGTGCACATGCACTGTCATGTAACATATAAATCATGCTTTTATCCAGGGTGTGAGAAAAGCTGTTTCACTCAAGAAAGGTGCTCTATAAATTCCACTGTTCCTCTCCCCTTCTCCCCCCCAATCTCTAATACATATGAAATACTGAGCAAATGTAAAAATTATTTATCTATAAAAGAACACTAATTGGGGCAAATAATAACAGAAAAGAATAATCAGAATAGAAGTCTATAACATTAAATTTTCATGTAGTTGTTAATTTTTATAAAACAGCTGACTCATTTTTAGTTTTATAAATATATACTATATGTATATATATATTATCTACATGTATGCATGTATACATCTTACATATATACATGTACATACACAGAAATTTGTGTGTGTATTCTAAATTTATAGAAGTCATGTACTGGAAAGAGTCATTTCAGGAGAAATATTATGATTTGCTTTAAAACCTGCTGTTGTCCCAATTTAAGGATACATAGATTTTAAGTCTTTTGTTACTTATACTTAAAGATTTCTTGCTTTTATGTGCTGCTGTTATCTCCAATTCTATTATGGTTCTCATCCCATTCCCAGTATCTAGTATTATTTTTCTACATATTGGGTTCACTTAAAATCTGGTCATTTCATTCATTCAATTGGACTTGACCTGCCTTTAATTTTATTCCACCCAGAAAACATCATTACCTCATTCTTTCTAGTAATACTTAAAAATTCCAAAAAGCAATAATATAATTTGTTTTTGTTTTGTTTTGTTTTGTTTTGTTTTGTTTTTTGCTGAGGCAATTAGGGTTAAGTGACTTGCCCAGGGTCACACAGCTAGGAAGTATTAAGTGTCTGAGACCAGATTTGAACTCATATATATATATATATATATGTATGTATATACATATATACATATATATATATATATACATATATATGTGTGTGTGTGTGTGTGTGTGTGTGTATATACACAAACACACACATGAATGAAAAAAAATCAATAAATTTTTAAGGACAGACTTGCGTTTATATAAATGCTATCCTTAAAAAACAGCAACTAAAAAAATACCAATTTCTTAATTCACCTCCAGAGTAGATGATTATATAATCCAAATGTTTATAACCTCTCAGAATTGAAGGATTTCAAGACTGATAAATAAACATTGGTTTTAATTTAAAATGCCCTTTTGCATTAAAACTGTGAAGTGATCCTGTGACTTTAAATCCAAGTTGAAGTTTTTTTCTTTTTTAAAAATATCAGTTCTACAATGCATACTTTTCCAGAATAAGTCTTTCATTCACATAATATATCCACCTTGATTGTTCTATTCAAGAAATTCAGTGTTTTGCTGCTTTGTTCTCATCTCTACTGCTCCCCATCTGATGGTTTTAACATTATGCAATTGAATTAGCTTTTTCAAGTGATTATAAAAGTTTCTTCTTCCCTATTCACTTCATTTTCTTTTTTTTTTCTCACTGTCTTAAAAACTCAAAACTATTGTCTGAATGGTTGCTAAGCGAATGCTTTTCTTTTATTGTGATTCTCAGAATATACAACTGAAAGGTACTTCATTTTTTTTTACTGTAATTCTACTATTTCTTATAGTTATTTGCACACCACTAAAAAATGCTGATGCATAATAATCTTTCATACTATAGATTTGGACATTCTATCATTTCATCCTGTTTTAGAGTCACTGTAACAACTTTCATGCTTTTTACTTCTCTTTTGCACTAGCATTGTTTCCATCTGAAGTATTTTTCATTTGTCCATTTTGTTAAAGGCTCTTAGAAAAATTAATACACCTACTGGTAAATTGGCACACAGTTGCAGATCATGTCCATATGTGATGATAAACAAGTTTAGGCAGTCAATGTAAGCATGGATTAAAAATGTCAATTAACTCATGCATTATATTCACATTAACTGAATTTTGATTTTCATTAAATGTGATCTGTATTTTGATTCATACTTAATTGAATTTTGCATTATTCATACTTAATTCCTCTCAACCTAGCTGTATGAGCAGATTATATATATATATATATATATATATATATATATACAAAAATTTAATTTTATTTATTTGGAAAGCATATATATAGGTAATTCTTCAACATTAACCCTTACAAAGCTTTCTGTTACAAATTTTTTCCCCCTACTCCCCACCCCTCCCCTAGATGGCAGGATATCCACTGCCTGTTAATTATGATAAAATACTTGACAAATTGAATATATGTATACATATTTCCACACTTATCATTGTTGTGCAAGAAAAATCATATATACAAGAAAGAAATAACAGATAAAGGAAACACAATGTAAGCAAACATCAATCAAGAGTATGAAAATATTATTTTGTGGTTCACATTTTACATCCCTCTCTCTGGGTGTATATGCCTTTCTTCAGTGAACAATTGGAAGTGGTTTGAAACATTTCATTGTTGAAGAGAGCCATGCCCATCAGAATTGATCATCATGTAGTATTGTTGTTGCCGTGTATAATGATCTCCTGGTTCTGCTCATTTCACTCAGCATCAGTTCATGCAAGTCTCTCCAGGCCTCCCTGAAATCGTCCTGCTGATCGTTTCTTACAGAACAATAATATTCCATGACATTCAGATACCATAATTTATTCAGCCATTCTCCAATTGACGGGCATCCTTTCAATTTCCAGTTTCTTGCCACTACAAAAGGGCTGCCACAAACATTCTTGCACATGTGGGGCCTTTTCCCTCCTTTATGATTTCTTTGGGATATAAGCCCAATAGAAACACTGCTGGGTCAAAGGGTATGCACAGTTTGATAACTTTTTGAGCATATCTCCAAATGAGCAGATAAAATATTATTAGTTTTATATGACAGTCCACATAGATAGGAATTTGGAAATATAAAATAAACTCAAAAGGTAAAAGATGAAGGTATGATATATACTTCCATCCCTCCTCCAACAGTGTTATTTTTGCATGCAAGGATCATGTCTTTCATGAACAAGTAAGTGGTTGAACATCTATTCTCTTTAATATTCATCTGCAAGGTTAAGAAACAAAATACATTTTGTTTCTTAAAATGCAACTTTCACTTTATGTAATCCCTTTATCAGTATTGTGGCATAGTGAACATGAAAGAGAAATGAGAGGGAATACAGGGATGCTTTTGAATTGTACTTTGCCATTCCAAGGATGGTGTAGGAAGGGGAGGAGTTGGAGAAAATGAAAGTGAATGAAAGTTCAGCACTCGGTTCCACTAGACCCTCTAGCCTTTTCACCGTGGAACTTAAAAGAGCCAAATAATTGGAAGACTATTGCTATATGGAGCTCTGGATTGAACTGAGACATAGTTGTCAACACAGTAAGTGGGGTAGTTAGAACACTGTGGAGGAGAGTAAGATAGGGGGAGAGTAAGACAGAGAGATCCAGTGCAGCCATAGCATCCTTAGTATTTTCTCTGGGGTCTCTGTCCTTTGTGACATTGTTGTTGTCCATGTGAGTGTCCACTGGTGCCCGAATCCTTTTAGATCAATGGTTTGTGTTGCATCAGGTGCAATGGACAGTGCGCAGGGCTTCAATTCTGGAAAACATGAATTCAAGTCCAGCCTTGGACACTTGCTAGCTGTGTGACCCTGGGCGAGTCACTTAACCCCTTTACCCCAGTTTCCTCAGCTGTAAAATGGGGATAATAATAATACCTACCTTGCAGGATTCTTGTGAGGATGAAATTACATAGTTTAAACTATCATATACCAATATTTTTAAAAAGCATTTAGCGTATCTTCTGGCACAAAGTTGGCAGTGCACACATATATGTGTATGCATATTTATTCTCTTTTTTTCCCCTTTCCCTTCCCTTCACATTCCACTCACAGAATACTTTAAAATTGAAAAAGTGATAGCAAGTGGTATAGTCAAAAAGATCCTAGAGCTGCTTAGTTGAATTTACTCCTTATTACCCACTCTGAGAAAGAATCCAATGGTAGGCATATGTGATACTGATTATTCTAGGTAATTTAAAATGTATCCATTACTTTTATACACATTTGGTTCCATTGTATTAATACTCCTATTTAAGACAATTTCCCCATTTCCAAAACCTATATCATTCTGGTTTGGTGTATTCACAGCAAAGTTGTTAATAAAACAAATGGTCCACCCACTTATTAGCAGTGTTATAGAAAAAAATCTCAGTTGAGTAAGAATTAGATTAAATGGTTTCTATGTATGCTTCTAACTCTTTAGAGTCTGTGATTTTGTGAATTTATTCAGTGAAAAAGAATACAGCCCTGAACATAATGATAAAACATTTAGGAGGCTTATCAATTTGTTTTGAAAATCACACTTATGGGGGGGGGGCGGAGCAGAGATGGCGGAATGAAAAGGTGACTTTCTGCCTCTCCTCCGATCTTCTCTCAAATCAACAATAAAATAAGCCTCTGAACTGATCTTCAAGTCAACGAACTCAGAAATATTTGGGCACGGCTCTCTGGAGAACTTCATATCAGGTTAGTCTGACTCGGACAGAGAGATAAATAGACGACTCCTGTGTAGGCCAGAAGTGAGGGTGGGACTCAGCTCAGCTCATCGTGGCAGAAATTCCAAACTCCAAACTCCAAATTCCAAACACCTGGAGTTTATCTGAGGCACTCGGGACACTCTGCCCTGATTGGGGGCAGGTGTTCTGGCAGACTTGCCTTGTTTAAGGAGTAATTCGGACTTATTCCTAGCCCCCACCGGCCCAGCACCTTAAGATAACTCGCCAAAGTGCCCCAGGGAAAAGCTTTTCAGCCGCTGTTTTTTTTTTTTCCCTACCTTAAAGAGATATCCATGCTGTCTAAAAAAAATGAAGAAGCAAAAGAGAGCTCTCACCATAGACAGCTTTTATAAAGAGAAAGAAGTGATCACCCCAGATCCAGAGGTTCCTTTAGACAAAACTCCAGAGAAAATCAGCAAGGACCATCACTGGTCCCCTTTTCAAAAGGCCTTTCTGGAAGATTGCATAAAGAACCTCAAAAGAGAGCTGGAGGATAAATGGGAAAATAAACAGAAATCAATGCAAGAAGGATACAATATCTTGCAAAAAGGATATGATGCCCTGCAAAAGAGATATGAAAAAGACACCAATTTATTGAAAAATAAAATTAGTGAAGTGGAAAAAGTGCAATGAACAAATTGGCCAGTTACAAAAGGAGCTTAAAAAGGTAACTGAAGAAAACAACACTTTAAAAATAAGAATTGAAAAAATGCAAGTGAATGACTCAATAAGACTTCAAGAATCAGTCAAACAAAAACAAAAAAATGAAAAATTAGAAGAAAATATGAAATATCTCCTAGGAAAAACAACTGACTTGGAAAATAGATCTAGGAGAGACAATCTAAGGATTATTGGACTTCCTGAAAGCCATGATGAAAAAAAGAATCTAAACACTATCTTCCAGGGAATCCTGAAAGAAAACTGCCCTGAGATTGTAGAATCAAAGGGCAAAATCACCATTGAAAGAATTCACCGATCACCTCCTGAAAGAGACCCCAAAATTAAGACCCCAAGGAATATCGTGGCTAAATTTCAGGACTATAGCACCAAGGAACAGATTCTGCTAGCAGCTAGAAAGAAAGAATTCAAATACCAAGGATCAATAATTATAATCACACAGGATCTGTCAGCCTCCACACTGAAGGATCGAAGGGCCTGGAACCAGATATTCCGAAGGGCAAAGGAACTTGGATTACAACCAAGAAAAACTTATCCAGCTAGAATGAGCATTATCCTCCAGGGAAGAAGATGGTCATTCAATGATATAGGTGAATTTCACCTATTTCTAATGAAAAGACTGGATCTGAACAAAAAATTCGACACCCAAACACAGAACTCAAGAGAAGCATAAAAAGGTAAAAAGGAAAGGACTCCTGAGAACTTTATTTTTACTAGGGTGATTCTTAAATTTTGGGGGTATAATTAACTAGATATTACTTTGATAATATGAAAAAGAGAACTAGAGGGGAAAAGGTTGTCATACTGGGGAAAAGAGGGAAAAAGTGGTAAAATAAGATAAAAAAAAAGGAGGTAAAAACAAGGTAAAATCACTTGAAGGGGCAAAGAAAACCTAATATAATTGAGAGAAAGAAGGGAGGGAGATGAGCATTGTGTAAATCTTACTCTCATCAGGTTGGGCTCTAAAAGTGTATATCAGACATTTGATTTCACATAGAAACTTGTCTGTTGCTAGAGGGAAGTGGGAGGGAAAGGAGGAAAAGTAAGGGACAAACTAATAGAAGGGAAAATAGAAGAATCAGGGGAAAGGAGTAAAAACGGGGAGGGGATCTAAAGGGTGGAATATTGTTTGGGGGAGGGGGTCATCAAAAGCAAAGTACTGAGGAGGGGGGAAGGGAGAAAGGGGAAAGGAAAGGGGAAAACATAACTTGAGTAAATAAGATGGCAGGAAATAAAGAAATAGTTATTCTAACTGTGAATGTGAATGGCATGAACTCTCCCATAAAGCGGAAGCGGGTATCAGACTGGATTAAAAACCAGAATCCCACAATATGTTGTCTACAAGAAACACATGTAAAACGTAGTGACACATATAGGATGAAGGTAAATGGCTGGAGCAGAAAATATTTGCTTCAGGTGAACAAAAAAAAGCAGGGGTAGCAATCCTTATCTCAGATCAAGTAAAAGCCAAGATAGATCTAATCAAAAAAGATAAGGAAGGAAACTATATTTCATTAAAGGTTACCATAGATAATGTAGCAATATCTATACTAAATAAATATGCACCAAGTGCAATAGCACACAAATTCCTAGAGGAGAAATTAAGAGAGATGTATGAAGAAATAGACAGCCAAACGATACTAGTGGGGGATCTCAACCTTGCTCTCTCAGAATTAGATAAATCAAACTACAAAATAAACAAGAAAGAAACTAGGGAGATAAACCAATTGTTAGAAAAGTTAGGTATGATAGATGTATGGAGAAAGTTGAATGGAGACAGTAGGGAGTTTACTTTTTTCAGAGCAGTCCATGGAACCTATACAAAAATTGACCATGTGTTAGGGCATAAAAACCTCCAAATCAAATGGAGAAAGGCAGAAATAGTAAATGCATCCTTTTCAGATCATGATGCAATAAAAATCACATGCAATATAAGCCAGGAGAAAATAAACCAAAAGTTAATTGGAAATTAAATAATCTAATCCTGAAGAATGAATGGGTGAAAGAGCAAATCATAGACACAATCAATAATTTCATCCAGGAGAATGACAATAAGGAGACAACATACCAAAATTTGTGGGATACGGCCAAAGCGATTATAAGGGGCAATTTTATATCTCTAGATGCTTACTTGCATAAAATAGAGAAAGAAAAGATCAACAAATTGGGCTTATTATTAAAAAAAAACTAGAAAAAGAACAAATTAAAAACCCTCAATTAAATACCAAATTGGAAATTCTAAAAGTAAAAGGAGAAATTAATAAAATTGAAAACAAGAAAACTATTGAGTTAATAAATAAAACTAACAGTTGGTTCTACGAAAAAACTAACAAAATAGATAAGCCTTTAGTTAATTTGATAAGAAAAAGGAAAGAGGAAAATCAAATTTTTAGTCTCAAGAATGATAAGGGAGAACTTTCCTCCAATGAAGAGGAAATTAGAGCAATAATTAGGAGTTATTTTGCCCAACTTTATGCCAGTAAGTTTGATAATCTAAATGAAATGGAGGAATATCTACAAAAATATAGATTGCCCAGGTTAACAGAAGAGGATATAAATTATTTAAATAGCCCCATATCAAAAAAAGAAATAGAACAAGCTATAAACCAACTCCCTAAGAAAAAATCTCCAGGGCCAGATGGATTTACATGTGAATTCTACCAAACATTCAAAGAACAATTAATTCCAATACTACACAAATTATTTGAGAAAATAGGGACAGAAGGTATACTGCCAGAATCCTTCTATGAGACCGATATGGTGCTGATAGCTAAACCAGGTAGGGTGAAAACAGAGAAAGAAAACTATAGACCAATTTCCCTAATGAATATTGATGCAAAAATTTTAAATAAGATATTAGCAGTGAGATTACAGAAAGTCATCCCCAGGATAGTACACTATGACCAAGTAGGATTTATACCAGGGATGCAGGGCTGGTTCAATATTAGGAAAACTATCAGCATAATTAATTATATTAATAACCAAATTAACAAAAGCCATATGATTATCTCAATAGATGCAGAAAAAGCCTTTGATAAAATCCAACACTCATTCCTATTAAAAACACTAGA